>JBBMOI010000011.1:9097500-9215000 GCA_038088405.1 Porites divaricata
AAAGAAATTTCTAGAAAGTTCTTCGGGCATGAAGTTTGTTTACCCGCGCGTTCGCTTAGCCAACCAAAACCCAGGTGCGTTTGTATCCGTTTCATACACCAATCAAATCGCTCTATTTCCGTTCGTTTGTTGTTTCTGTTTTGTTCGCGCGTTTTCATTTCAAGGTCATACGAAAGTCGCTCTAATAAATGAATGAACGTTCTCGTAAGCGGACACCCTCGGGACTAGAAAAGGGTGTCCGTTTTTCTTTATGCTGCAGCTGGTCACTTATGAGATTGGTTCTCTTGTGGAAGCCACTTGCGGGGGCTTACCCAGCTACAAATAAACATTGAAAATGCAAAAGAAAACTGTGTGTTAGTATTTAGCTATGCTGTGGATCGTACAACGTTATAATAGTCAAGGCATAACATTCTATTGGTCTATTGAAGTGCAACTGACCTGAAAGTAGTACATAGTTTGTATGGGAATTGAAACGGAGATTTGTGCCGGAAGGCAGCCGTAAGAAGAGCTATTCGCTTGCGAGAGTGTCGGTTGGAAGAACTTCCACTGTACTAAACATGATGGACTAAACAGTCATGGCTGTCACTAATGGCCGGGACAAGGTAATTCCTCTGGCAGCTATGAGCACGACTCCCTGTTACTTATTAGAAAAAGAATAAAAGCTTGTTCCTAATTTCCCACCTACTCTAGCTAGTTACATATACCCGGTTTTAATGCTTGAAATCTTAGTTATTGCCGTGTAAACTGTTGTGAGCCAAAGCCTTTAGATTCGAATGCTGCTACTCGTTAAGTTTATTTTTAATCGCAAAAGACTTGTCGGTGGGATAATCATACTTTCCTGCTCCGTAGGGATGAGATTGATACGGCATTGAAAATCTTTCAAGATGCGAAGGAACAAGGAAAGTTCATATCAGATGCGACATGTCTCCTTTTACTTAACTCCATGGCAAGAACAGGCCAGTTGGAACACTTCGAGAGTGGTATGCTATATATGGGTGCTTTGTTTTGTTGTTTGAAAAAATTGGTGATGCAAGCCACTGAGATATCGCGCAGAATGAGGGGATATCATTAGTTAGTAAAATCCAACTAGTGGTCTATTATCAATGCTGCGTTCTGATTGGTTAAGCTACTACTAGGCTATATGTTATAGCCCTCTGGCAGCGAAAAGCGTGGGCTTTTTGGCGGCAAAAAAGGGTTAAAAGTCTAGCTTTAACTAGCTAATTAGTCGAGCGTGCTTTGAGCAACGCGAGACTCTTAAAATGCAGTTTTTTTTTTTCGGACCTAGTTTGCAAGCCCCTCGTTCCTAGCGAAGACCGTGGAAACTGGGGATAAGAATCGTGACGACTTTCATGGTTTATTTTGGGGGGTGACTGGAATAACGTCAATAACGCGCAATCTTTATCACGTTTAAGTGCTTTTCTTCCATGTAAGAAATCAGAGTTTATCTTTTTCGTTAAAACAGGTTACGTTTCATGCTTATATGACATAGTAAGCCGATAAAATCGTAAGTGCAAAACAGACATAACAAAAAGTAAAACTGTAAACACGTGCTCTCTCTGATCTTGTGGTAATTTGGTTCTGACCTTCACGTGCGACAAAACGTGATAGAAAGAATGGTTTTGGTCGTTTTGTAAACACGTGTTCCGGGTCATGGTAGCGCAGAATCTGGGGATGAAAATCGACACGATGCTTTCAATCTCTGTGAACACTTCGAAAAACAACGTACCATTGTCCGAATGTTATGTTTTGAGACGAAAAATTTGCAAAGATTAATGGATTATACGGTGATCTCGCTTACAAATCCACACACCATTCGTGGTAGACCCACACTAAAAGATGTCGAGCGTTTTCGGAATGGGTCGTTCCACGAATTCTGTCGTTTGAAAGCGTTGATAACTTTGAAAGAAGTGAATACATCAGATGTTGAAACAAGGAAGAATGTTCATGAGCAGAACTTCGATGACGAGGTAAAAAACAGCAAGCAAATCGTCGTTAATTTACCTCTCCCGTTCAACGGAGAGGAAATGTACGAGCAGACGGTGATTTAAATAAAAGAAGGATTTACGATTTAAGCGAGCTATTTTGTGCCCCACAAGTTCGGTACAATAATGAGCGTACACTTTATTTTAGACAATGATTCAAATGACGCACCATACACAGGATCCAGAGGAGATGTGTTTATTAGAATATCAAAACCCGTCGAAAACCTCTGAAAAAATGGGTTATTTTAATCGTATTACAGTTTCGTTACACATTCTATAAACCGACTAACCTGTACACCGCAACAGATGATGACGGAAATGACGTAGTAAAGTAAATGTGTTCAAGATTAGAGCAATAAAAGGAGATGGTAAACCTACACGACTTTTACCTCATGCCAAAATGCTGCTCGTTTCAATAAAGTTTTTTTTCGTTCGCTGAGTAGATTATGCTCTGGAACGTTCTACATTTTCACTGAGTAAATGTGATTTTACCACATATCGATTTACTGTGGTTATTAGCAGGAAGGAGCGTTTAGTTGCGTGACGACACTAAAAAACGACTGTGTAGCACACTCTTTTGAAGCGTGATCGTGAAGCTTTTTATTACGCCTAAATAAGGGTTCCAATTTTCTCCAAAGTGCCTTCTAGATCTAAATAACTAAGCGATTTTCTTTAGTCCATGAATGTAAGCTAATGTAATGTTTTTGTGCAATGCTGTATCACGTTAAGCCCAGCTCATTAGTTTTGTTTGGAGAATCTTAAATTATTACGGGTAGTGATTTACAGGTCGTGTGTACTGTTGCAATAAAACGTAATACTGAGTAGAGCGGAGGTACAAGGCAACTGTGATATCATCACGACTGAGTCATTCTTCGGTGGTCCCAACAATCTTACCTCTTGCGTCTTTGCCTGTGCGTTTTGCGACTCAGTACTGGGAAGCCTTTACACAAGCGAAACCTCCTTAAGACATCGAAGACTGTTGACATGTGCACAACAAATCTCCAGTCTTGGAAGATCTTAACTTCACTTAAAACTATGTTGCCTTCGCATAGATCTTTAAGATCTTTAAAACTCCCTCCGCAGCTGATGTTTTGATTCTCGAATTAGCAGCGATCTGTTACTTTTGCGTTTCCGGTCTCATTCACTTCCGTCACCGAGAAATGCGGTTCACAACGAACTAAGTCACGTGGTACAAGTATCCTCCCTTATCCTTTTTTTACTCGCCACTACGCGCTTCGGGCGCCCTTCGGGCAACGGTCTTCCGTCACCCTTCGGACGACCTGCTGTGCACCAACGAGGATATAGCTTGCGGTTATTGATTTTCAAATACCGAACAATAAAGTCGATCTGGATCAGTTACAAAGCAAAGAAATCCTTTACAGTAGATTCATAAAGATCCCATTGGGCTAATTAATCGCGCTAAGCGACAGCTATAAACATTTTTCGAGGTGAGACTTTAAATAAGTAATTCATTTATTCACAGGCAACTCCTCTGGACCCTGTGCAGTAGGTCGAAAGCATAATTCAACTTTTTCACTTGCTGTAGCCCAAGCTTTTTTGACCCCTAAAAGAGACTATTTACACCCCCTAAGCAAGACGACGAGCATCCCCTGTAGATTCTATTTTAAGACTGTAATCTCCGTAACGAAACCAAAACTATTTCAAGAAATCTCGACAAGTCTCGAGTCAAGTTCCATAAACGAGAGTTCCAGTTTAACTTCGTCCCATCACATTAAACACGTGATCATTGTCAGGATGTACAAAATATAACACAACTCGAAATGTCACTAACATCCCCAGCCTTTTATATGCGGAGCCCCGCCCGACTCCGAGTGACGAGCGCTCGCGCTCTATTCGCCTCCTCACTGCTTATCGTTTCTACAAACACGCGAGACTCAACGCTACTAAGAGCGTTCTTGTTTTTTTTATTCTCGATATTTTTGACCAACTAGTTGGATTTTACTCAAACAATTATTCCTCTAGCATTCATGGCCCCTGAGTCAATAGCCCATTCGGCCTTCGGCCTCATGGGCTATTGACACAGAGCCCATTCGCGCTCGAGAGATAATTGTTAATTATCCAGGCGTTTTACGTGGTAAAAGGACTATCCCTTTACATTTGAAAATTGACAAAATCGAGCATTGCATGTATGGAAGCTGACTTTTCATAAGTAGCTGGAGCATGATCGTCCGGGTGGGCATAGTCCTGAATTATAGTACTGTTGTTGTAAGTGACTGACGTTTCGACAACCTGGTAGTCATCTTCAGAGTCAAAGTGAGTTGTATCACGTCAGTTGATTGTATTAGACTCAGCATGTGTTTAAAGTGGAATAAACGTATACCTTGCGTATTTGGTATATTTTTGTAGCTTTGGAAGACATAATGACGAACAGAGTAGCATCTGCGTACAGCGTGAAATGGGGTGGATTACTGCGCGGTATAGTGTTCTGTTGCCTTCATGCTGGGAAAAAAGATCTTGCCCTGAAAATCCAGTTGGTAAGTTCTTATGTTTTATTTTAAACAACCCCACTGAAAATTTCATTTGAATGAGGCAAATACAGATTTGATTTACAATGGGACTTAAAGCCACATTTTACAGCCCGCAAAAAAGATCACTGGAAAGTACTGTTCAGTATTTTTCATAGAATAGCTCTTATTATGGCTGAATCTGCAAGCGGGCAAGGTGAAGCAAATCCTGTGTTCTGATTGGCTACCCGAACAGCCAAGAGAGGCCCATGTTGGCCGCTCGGGATTTCCCGCGTTGGTCCCGCAAATTATTGACCAAGCTTGTTCGGCCAAGATTGCTGGATATCGGCCTTATTCCTTTTTGCGTGTTCATTGACCTGGGCTTCGTCTCTGTCCATAGAAACCCGAAATGAACTTGGCCAATCTTGAGCCATCTTGTCCGACCAATAACAGATAGATTCATAAATGAAGGTAACGTTGCACAGCCTAATATAGAGAGACCACTGTAAAACTAATGCTCCTGGTAGTGGTCAATTCAACGGTCACACTGTAGGATTTCATTTAGAGACTCAAAAGGTAGAACCGCCTTGAACGGTATAACAATTAGTGTCACTGAAAATTGCTGCTCCGTGTATATTTCAGCCGGTTTTATGATGACACTTGGAGATTTAGACAAGTCGCCCTTGCAAATTTTGAACCGGCTTATCCAGTTATGACAGAAGTGCTGGGAAATAATTTTCATTGAAGCATAAAAATGCAAGTTCCATGTAAAAATTGAGTCTCCCAGCACAAGAGACCTCTTTTCGAGATTAACGGAATATTTAGAAGTCATTTCGTTTTCGTTGTTGTACCTAGGAACATGAAGTGCGTTTGGAAATTCCTGCATTTGTTGCGTATGCAGAAAACTCTGCAAAACGAGGAGAGGTATGCTAGTGTATAGTTTAGTTTGGACATTACTCATTCTGTTCAAAGAGCCATGAATTGCTCTCAATTTTATGCCACTAAACTTTATCATGAATATTAATAATACAAAATTGATGCCCCATTTGTCTCTGTGTAACACAGGGGGCAAAGCCTTCAAACAGTAGCAAGTAATGTTATAGGTTCAAATCCTGTCTGGAATGTTTTCACATTTTTTTGTTTTGTTTTGTTTTGTTTTGTTTTTATTATTGCTTTTTTTTTTCTGGCATGGCAATAGGCCATTTCCGAGTTCCCCCAGGCCTCTGTATCAAAACGAGGTTAGGTGCTCAACCTTTGATATGGAAATGATTTTTCATTCTCATGCAAATAAAACTCATTTCCACAAGAAAAGTTGAGCACCTAACCTCGTTTTGATACAGAGGCCCGGGGGAACTCGCAAATGGCCTATCGTAAAATCTTCCATAGATAATCTTAGCATATTTTAACTTGATTATGTATAAACTGCCCAGTGAAATTGCTTGTATCGCTGTCTTGTTCTCCTCTGTAAGGAAGACTAGTCTATTTGAAGGCAGCGGGTAATAGAGAGAGTTTCAAGCCTCTCCTTTTCAATTCACTTTATAATTGTCTCTAGGTTGACGCTGTATTGAACGCAATAGAATTCTTTAAAGAAAATGATATTAACCCAGTAGCGTTGTATCTACCCCTTGTCAAGGCGTATGGTAAGTCAGATTAGGCATCTGTACCATAATAATGCACGAGATCCTTCTCTCTTTTTTCTTTATTAAGAGGGTGAGATGTATGTTGTGGTTCAATTTTATCCTTGGTTTAAATTTTATTTTCTTTTGTTTATTAAGGGCGCGAATTTTTTTCCGGCTTCTTTACGCAATTACATAAATTGCGTTTCACTGCGACGATCATTCCTTCATTTCATTTCATTTCCGCAGTTCACATATGATTCATTTCATATATCATTAACTCCCAACATTGTTGGATGTTACATTTTGCGTCCGTTTGCACACCTTGTGGCATGTTGTTGCGTGTTGTTGCGCAAAGTTTGAAACCGGTCATACTTTTAGCCCCGTGCAAACGGACGCAGCATTGTTGGGAGTTGTTGCGTCCGTTTGCACGTAGCCTAAGGGTGTGACAACGTATGATAATGAGTTTGAAACAAAAGAAAATAACATTTAACCAAGAATAAAATTGATCCACAACATATACACCAAAAAACCGATTACTTGGCCCTGCCTGTGAATGGAACTTGTTAAATGGATGAAGCCATCAATTATATAAATAACCCGACAAAGACAAGCCCGGTAAAGAAGTTAAAGTGACGCGCTCAACAGAGCTCGTGTTTTTTCTTAATTAGTCGCTGAAAACAGAGGATATTCCAGGAACTATAGTGACGCATATTTTGTATGTGGGTGTTTTCTCTGGTAATTTTGAACTTCCGTCAACTGAGAACTTCCTTTTTTATTTGATCGCCTGGACATGTGCAACGGAAAAGCCCCTTATGCATGTTCAAGCCTCCCATACACGTACTAAGTAGCTTATCTTTGTCAATTCTTTACAACTCTACTTCTTTGGAAATAAATGTTTGGTAGACGTAGGAGGCGCACAATTAAAGGGCTCCACCTAAGACACATTTTGGTGCAAAGTTTGCTTCCCAAGCTCGAAATGCCCCTTAAGACGGTTGTTTATGTCACATGATACCACTTTAGCTCGTGTTTGCAATTTTCCGATTACGATTTAAGCATTGAGTGTTTGTGTAGCTATGCAAAAGTACTTGTAACTTCCATGTTGTCAAAACTAGGAGGATTCTTGTCCTTTCTAAGAGGTCTGTTAAGATGATTGACGCCAGCGAAAAACGCAATCGTCAGTTGGCTTTTGAACTTCAGAATTCGCATGTTTGTGAAAAGCGAAGAAGTGAGAAAATCTCGTTCTTGTAGCCGTCCTTGTCCTCGACTCTGAAGGTCTCTAACGACCAAGACCGACAATTGACCGAGATAGAAATTTTGCACCGACTGAAAAGTATCGCGTTCTTTATGTTAGATGCTCGAAAAGACCCAGCATCTGTCAAGGCCTTGTATGATAAGCTGGTAGCCGAGGGAGTGGAACTTGACGAATCATTTCTGCAGAATCTTAATCACATCGTGCTGAAGTATTCAGAAACAGTGCCATTTGAGGTACCTATGCAGACAAGCTCACCGTCAGAGGTACGTATTTGTCACCCTTGATCTAGCTCCCGGCATAAATGCTCTTTGTACATAAAGGGACACAGTCAGCTTGGAGACCGCGCTTGACCTGGACACTATTTTTGCCACTTTGAAAAGAGTTCACCTCAACCCGAAATCAAAGGTACGCGTCGGATACGTCTAGAAATCCACTTTAGTATAATTACATTGATGATTATCGAAAATAGAGCGCTGTGATTGGCTAGGAGCTTCGCACTATCCCGCTATAATCACCGCGCGGTGATTATAGCATTGAAGGCTAGCAGTTTTCAAAATGGCAGCCAGATTTTTTAATGTTTCGGGGTCGGAAATTGGTCAATAATTTTATTTCTCGAATAATCATCAATGTAATTATACTAAAACAATTAGTCGCCTCAGGCGACGTGAATATTGGCGAATAGTCACCTCGACTTCGTCTCGGTGACTATTCGCCGATATTCACGTCGCCTTCGGCGACTAATTGTTAATTAATCTTGCCTAGTGTTTCATTCGAACAATTGACTGACTCATACCTCGTTTGCTTTGGAGGCTCGCAAAGTAGTCTTTCTTTAGTTGAATTTTGTAGGAGAAACAAAAATCCACCAAAAATATTAGTACTGCTTGAATAGTAATTTGTCTTTGCAAATAGATGTCAGTAGTGCTGAATGCACTGTCCTCCCATGAATGCGGTCCAGGTTCCGTGAATCCCAGAGGTTATGACATATGTGGCTTTTGTTTACTGTTGGCCCTTTTTCCTGCTCCGAGAGTGTTTCCAGAGGTGCTGTACAGCCCTGTACATTACTTTTTCTTCCTTTCTTCAAAAACTAACATTTCTGAATTTCAATTCTGTCTGATCCTAAGACTGTAGCGAAGAGCCCTTACCGCTAAAATCGTATTTATACTTTTTCCCTGTTTTGGATTCTCAGTTGTTTTGCTCTTTCAGACACAAACTCTTGACAGTGACTCCGAAAACGTAGACGAAGAGGAAGAGAGTAATCTGTTGGAAGACACGAAGAAAGACATCCAAAAGGTAATCAAACTCCCTTGGGCTTTAAAAAATTCTTCAACTTCATATCAACAGAAATTTTTGCTTCTCCGAAAGTGAAAAATATTACCTTTTTGGTGGGCGCACTAATTTCAGATTATCAACTTATGGCCCAACCATATTGCTGAAGTTTAACTGTGGAACTGAATCGATTCACTCTCGTGTAGTCTATTCGACTATCAGAAGGGCTCAAAGAGAAGTGAACAGGAAAAAATACAGCGAGGTCTGCGCCACTCTTCACTAGGTCGTTGTATGTCTCTAGAAGTTAATAATAATAATAGTAATAATAATAATAATAACTACTACTACTACTACTACTAATTATAGTAACTAAAAATTTGCGACGCGCCTTTTCCATGTAAATATGATTAAAAGTGCGTAACAACTGATGCTTTAAAATAATGTTAAAAGAAAATAAAAGCTGAAATGAACATAATAATTAAGGCCAAAAAGTAAATAAGGCTAAAAATTGAAGTAAAAACACTAAATATATTACATAGTAGGTTAAAAACATGACATATCAAAAGCTAGTCAAAAAGATGCGTTTTAAGTGAAGATTTAAAACGTTTAAAGTTAAAGAGCATTTCAAGGCGTTCCAATTTTTCTCCGTCGGAAGATAGATTTTTATAGGTTAGTCTGTCTAAAAATGACAAAATCAGCAACTGCTAGCATCATTTCAGACTGGTTATTTGAAGGGGTTTTGTACCTTCCCTTATTTGACAATGAGAGTTTTTGAAACTCGGAAATAGTCCAGGGTAGGGTAAATTTCCATTCTGCCCGCTGTGATAAATTTGCAATTCTTATTTCAGGAAGATGACTTGAAGTGATTTTCAAACTCAAATGGCAAGAATGAGAACATCATCTGATCTGTATAAGGACCATGTAATATGTTTTCAACAAGTCACCTTCAAAACGTCGCTTCCTTCGACACGGTTTTGCGTGTATCGAATCGCCCTTACGCTATAGATTACTGCTGCTTTACGGACGCACAAATGGTTCGATTTTCACTATGAAGTGCTCCACATTGAACATTAAAAGCGTAAAATTATTTCCCCAAAAAAAGAGCGTAAAACTCATCTTTGTTCTCCTTGGAAATTCGAGGTTTTAAATATGTTGAGCCAGCTACAGTGGAACCTCGATTTAACGAACCTCTATACAACAAAGTCCTCGGTAAAACTAACGATTTTCTTTACCCCAATAATAGTCAAAAATATGAATAAGAACCTCGATGTAACGAAACCTCGTTATAACGAACAATTTTTTTCAGTCCCGTGGCGCTTCGTTTACTCGAGGTTCCATTGTACTAACTAAGATAGTTTCTCTAAACGTTGATGACCAGTTAGGCTTTAATCACCAAATCTAGGGAAAACATTAGCTTAGAATTGATGTTTGTTTCGAGGTAAACTGTCCTCAGAGGTTTGACATATTTATTGGATAATTTTGTATCGGATTCTGAGGACTGGAGTTAGAGTAAAGCACTAAATGGCATGCATCGTGTGCAGCCCTTGAGTGCCCCTTTCACGCACCCTCGTTCTTTGTATTTTATGTTAGTGTCCTTAGATCTGACAACAGTGACGCCAATTAAAACTTCTGAAAAACTGACTTATCGTCCTTTCAAGCTTTTTCGCGATTGTTCCAACTCGATCAGTCCTTTAAAAGGTGGGAAACTAAGCTGGATGAAGAGAGAGGAGTTCGTCCGAACGCAGAAAGATACAGTAGGATTTAACCCTTTTACGCTCTGAAGAGAACTGGAAATTTGGTCATTCTGGTCAGCAACAAAATTGATAGAAAAGCTTGATGCGTGATGCACATACAAAGTTGTTGTTGTTTGTTTGTTTGTTTGTTTGTGTGTTGTTGTTGTTTTTTTGTTGACATTCTCGTTGCCGTCGCCGTCCTAGTTTCGTAAGGTCCCTAAAAAATAAAATATTTAGCTGAGAACGTGTCTGCTATGGATTCTGTGTTCATGAATTAAAGAGATCGTTTAGAGAAAACAAAACATGCTTAAATGGTATTTTATTGGCTAGCTTTAACCAGAGGATTCAAAGCAATTCAAATTTCCAGACTTCTCACGGTGCAGACTGTCACCCGCCCCACCCTAAGAAAATTTTATTAATAAAATACTTAACAATTATTCCTCGAGCCCAAATGGGCTCTGAGTCGATAGCTATTGGCTCAGAGGCCATGAGGGTCATATAAAGCTTCACGTTTAAACCTTGAAATAACTAAAAAGGGTTAGCTTTTTGGTCCTTCCTTGGTGCCGCATATTTATACGACGGAGTCACGGTTCGAGGTTGTCTGCTATAGTGAGAAGTGATACCCCCGCCTCCCCTCCTCCTTATTTATCTGAAGGTCTAGATCCACCACTGAGTACAGTGTAATAATCTGCGAGAACAGGATCCCTGATCATCACTGGGTTATCTTTGTAGTACCAGGATATCCATATGCCTTGAGGATGAAAATTGATTGCTCTTATTTATATACAAATCAACTCAACACACAGTTGATAATGAAGTGTCCTCATTAGCGAGTTTGACTTTCTATGAGAATCTGTTGATTGGGCAAGAAACAAGTGTCCGTTGTAAGGGCTTTTCTCAGGGACAAAGGAAACTGTCCGTGATATCAAGGTGTCCGTAATAAGAGATTGTCCGTAAGGCGGTGTTCGACTGTATTGAACGAGGCTGAGTATGGTGTGAAGAGTTAATAATAATAATAATAATAATAATAATGAAATTTATATAGCGCTTATATATCGCTGTTCTAAGCGCTTTACAATGTAAATCAAAGAAAGACTATCGTCAACTCGTAGGTACGTTGTTTAGAAAATAATCCGATTAGTTAATATCACCTCTGCTTTTCCCACAGTAAATTTTAGGAAATGATAGAAATTCAGATTGTAAATATACTATCCTTGTTCTGGAGACACAATACTTTTCTTGCTGCACGAAGTGCCGAGGAAAAAAATGGACAATTTCCGTGTTTTTTCTATAAGCCGATCTTGCGACCACTCAGTCTCTTGGTTTGCGGTCTCTGATAGAATGTGTAACGAAACGACTGTAACGCGATCAAAATAACCCATTTTTTCAGAGGTTTTCGATGGGTTTTGATGTTCTAACGACAAACACATCTCCTCTGGACCCTGTGGCCATACTTAACCGATTGAAAAAACGACTCGAAGCAATCGGATGAAATTTAAGGCTAATTGAAATCAGGTTACTGACAGTAAAAAACAATGTAAACACATTTCATGGCAATGAAAGAACATATGCGATACAAAGTTGACACAACTCCTCCGCGAAATAGGACGTAAAACATAAGCTTATGTTTTCTTATCTCGATTTCTGCTGTTATTTTAAAGCTAATGCTCAAAATCACATTCATTTCCCCCTGTGATCTTAATTATTTATTATACATTCATTCATACACATAACTTACTACATTACTACAAGGTATAAGATCAAGCCATCGTCGAAGTTGAATGAGTAGAAGAGCAAATGCTCATCTCGTCAAGTTTAACGCCTAGACGAGTCAAAGGCTCTTGAATCGTACTAATCTGAAAGATTCCTGCATGTCGTAAGACCTCTATCCTCTGACCGTGCTATAGCGCACGATGCACGCTGTGAGCGAGGAATTTGATGCCACCGAACTTCGGCGAGCGCGTGCTTCTTTGGAAACAATAGATCTTCGCGCTCTCGAGTTTAGACCCGATTAATTACGAAAACGTCTACTACGAGTGAGCGAGTGACTCATTTGCATATCCCTGTCCCTGCAATAACTCGTGGAATGCTCACGCGTACCCACGAGATAAAAAGGACCTTAGAATATCATTAAGCACAAGCTTACATATATAACCCTACTGTACATATTGGGAACTGAATGTTTGGCTTTTTAGCATACACATCTTGAAAAGGGAAGGAAAAAATAAATAAATAAAACTAAATGCCACATACCTTTTTAAAAAGAAACGTTTTCAACTTAGATTTAAAAAGATTACCATCAAAACAAGCTCCAATTTCAAAGGGGAGCTTGTTCCATAGTCGGGTGGCAGCAACGGAAAACGATCGCTGGCCATACGTTTTCATGTTAAAATTTGGTTCTTCAAGGCGTAAATGATCCCTTGATGACCGTAATGTCCTTGATTGATAGTAAAATTTTAAAATATCTTCAAGATAACGGGGACCGGAGTTGTGCAGATCGAGGATCGAGACTGTTATCCACCGAGGAGAAGACCGAGGTGGATAACAGCCTCCGAGATCACTGCATAATTCTTCACATCACACGAAAGCCGAATTCAATAATTGTTTTACTATTCATTTAAAATATTTCAAAGTTCTTAACAAGCTTACCTCCTCGTAGACTTTTTCAAAACTTTAGCTTATTTCTCGGTACGGATTCAGGATATAAATAGATCTGTTTTTTTTCCCTGCAGATACTCCTCAGAAAGTAGGTAACCAGTAGCGGATCCAGACCTTCAGAGTGGCCTTAGAGTGGCGGTCATCCAGACCCTGAGATAAGAGGGGGGCCTGGTCACCAAAAACGTTTTTTCGGCCCTTCGGGCCTCAATTTGGTCTAAAAATAAGGGGGGATGGGCCGGGGTCCCCGGGCCCTCTATCTGCTACTAGGGACTTTAAGATAGGTCACTACGGTCGCCTGGGACGGTTATATAGATGTTACGTCACGCAAAACACGCGTGACCTTTTACCGTCGTCATTCTGGGACGGTATGTTTTCCCCGGGTTTCTCGTCGTGAAGACAACGGTGAAACCGATAAGAGTTCATGCATACTTATTGTCACTTTTCGTCTAAAACTGAGTAGCCAATGGGTTAAATATGCGTTGGCTTGTGCTTACATTGATTTACCTATCGGTGAAATGAAAAAAAAAAGCGAAAATGTCTGTGTTCATTCATAACTTAGCTCGCGGCCGCATGGCGACTCGCGGCTTGTTTTTTACCCAGTGTCGTCCGCCATGGCAGAGGAAAATTGCCGAAAAGAAAGGTAAGGTCCAGTTCAAACGTTGATCTTTTCATGCACCGAACTTAATATCTATTAAGGTCGACCCAAATGGTTCGAGGTTGATTCAGGCGTCGAACTTTAAGTGTAGTCGAACTCGATTCATCTTCACGATGTTCAATGCTCTAGAAGACGCTCAAGAATGCTTTAAACAAGTGAAAATAAATTTTAGTAATTTGTGCTTTAGTTTCGGCACATGAGAAGTTCGACGTTTTAACTGGGCCTAACAGTGGTGATTGTAGCCGTCTTTTTTATAACTTAAGACTGTATTTTTATCAAGAAAAGATTTCTTTAACTCAAAAGGTGTTGGCTTAGGAAAGGAAAGTTCAAATAAAAACATCAACTACAGTTTTGAAAACTAGCTAGCTTTAATTTGTACCCTTATTCTTCTGATTGGTATTCTTCGTATAAAATAAGAAACTCTTCTTGAAAGAAATGACAAGCGAGTTTCGCACATGACTTCACCGTCCTCTGTTTTATTGTCCGATCTTAAATTGAAAATTTTCCCGGCTTCTTACCGTCATGGCCCCAGGCCGCCCGTATACGCATCCAACCGTCCCAGCCTACCGTAGTGACCTATCTTAAAGTCCCTACTGGTAGCATACATCGAGAAATATGTTTCGCGTATTATTGCATTTCTTTCGTTCAAGTTTAGTCAGAAATTCAACCATACGCGGTCTTCGGATAGCCGTGAACGCCATTTTTTTTTAGTTTGGCTCGTCAGTGAATAAACAGCTAGGCGGGCGCGCCTGGAAACAAGGTTGATCGAAGGTCTACTGCCCATGGCCAGGTTGCCTCGTTTGCAGGTAAATATACCATCGATCAACCTCATTTCCTAGCCAATACACCATTGAATCGATGGTAAATTGCTTGTATCTTCCAAATTTGGTCAACGCCGGTTGGTTATGAATAATTACCAAGTATTTTATTTGAATGAATAATAATAGCGGAGGGTTCAAAAGACTTAATCGTATTGAAAAATAGCAAACATGGCGAAGCCGGCTATATAAAACTTTAGCTAAAATCTGCAAGATTTTATTCATGACTCAGGATTTTCAGGGACACGTCACTCTAAATACATGACTTAGTGAATAAAAATTTCTGTCCTTTTAAAAGTTTCATTGAATCATATATATTTCTTGTCTTATTCTTTGTCACAAGATCTCTTTCTTATCGCTTTGCCGGTTGTTTTCAGTCAGTACATGAACATAGTACTCAAAATGCCGCGTGGATCAAATGGATTACGGTGTTTTAGATGTAAAATGCAAACGAAAATGATTCCAAGACCTACTAGGCCGGTGAAATAAATACTTCTTTTATTTTGAAGCATAACTCTGATATATAGATTTAGACAGGGCTATAAAAGCGAGGCTTCGATTAATAAATTTATAATTTAAATCAAACAATAAACTTGTATTCCACAATGCAGTTAACTATAGAGCACATTCATGTGACTTTTGAGAGAAAGGCTAAGTGATTTTAGAGAAATATAATTTGCAAACAGCCCAAGATAGCCCCATTTGTACACCCCCAAAATAGCAATCATCTTTGATCACCGTAGATTAATTAGGCCTGGAAAAAAATCGGGCCGAATTTTTTGCCTTCGACAACTTCACTTTACAAAATCTTGCCCACAAATCTGGGTGGATCTAAACCAACCTTTTATACCATTTAAACATCACACCTGAGGTGAAACAGTACTATGAGGCGCTTTTTTTTATCATACAGTCCTTGGACAAAATGCAGTATTTCACAATTTTGCAATACAAAGTGCACTCATTCTTTCAGGAGGATCGATCGAAGCACGCGTGGGCTTTTACCTAAACAGCTTAAAAAAAATTTCGAAAATCACCTAGTATATGTGGCCAGCCGGTTCTCACTTTGCAGAGCGAGCTGTGGTCGTATTTGAATGAACATTAGGGAACTTAAGAATCACGACGACAGCTTTGTCGACGACGACCAGAAGTGAGTTACAGTGTACTGCCCAAGCGCGACCAGTAAATTGCGTCGTCGTGGAGTCGTCGACGACGCCAAACATATAGTAGAATCACGTCGTCCTGCAATCCACAAGCTTCGGCAGGTTTAAATCCACTGTTTTAAGCGATTTTTGAAGTCCTTTGCATTTCTTTATTCTCGTAAATCCAGGTATCGTTCTTTTTTGTCCTAACAAGCGATGTTGATTGAACATTCGACTAATGAATTGTTTTTACTTCGAAGAATGACAACAGCTGTGGAGGCCGAGCGAGCGAACTCGTAAGTGATAAATTTAAGGCAAATCTATAATATGGAGGAAATAAACTTGATATGGAAAACAGCTATCACATCAGCATGTCTCTTTTTCCAAATCTAAACTCTGACAGATACTCGGACTCGGTCATCTCATTCAGTTGAAAGCTGAATAATCTTCGTGAGGAAAGCAGGTTTTTCCACTCGAAAAGGTCAGACAACACAAAAAATTCTTTATCGTCAAGGAAATTAGACGTACGGCTTAAAAGATAAGATCTTGCGTTGTTTTGAAAAGACGCCAATGCGGAAAAGTTTGTTGCGAACAAACATTGCAGTTTTACACATAGAGACTATGTTTTACATTTGTTTACATTCACTGTCGTCGTCGTCGACCTACCGACTTCATCTTAAAGTTTTCTTTTTCCCGCCGAAACTGACGTTCTCGTTCCAGTCTTTTCCCAGTCAACAGACGTCGTCGTATTAACAGAGTTACGCTTTAACATAATAAAGAATTTATTACGGTTCTTTTTCATTTAATGGTTTTATCGATGTGTAATCTTCAAAAAAAAAAAAATTCAGTCTGTTCTTTTAAAAGTGTCATTGAATTATATTGCTTGTCTTGATTCTATGTCACAAGATTTCTTTCTTATCGCTTTGCCGGTTGTTTTCAGTCAGTACATGAACATAACATGCAGGAGTACTCAAAATGCCGCGTGTATCAAAATTTAATGGTTTTAAAGATTACGCTGTTTTAGATGTAAAATGCAAACCAAAATGATTCCAAGACCTACCGTGAGGCCGGTGAAATAAATACTTCTTTTATTTAGAAGCATAACTCTATTACCGGGTGCCGTTCATTCAAACACCCGACAGCTCGCATTGCAAAGTTTGCAAGTTTGGCGCTTGTTTGAAAATACAGAAGTGGCTGCCCGGAAGGGTGATTTTGGAAATGGAATTGAAATAAGATTTTTTCGAAAGCTTCTGACTGAACAGTCCCGTCTAAAAGTGAGTTCTCCATATAAAGACGTCTTATGATGTTTTCATTTTCTAATTTGTTGTGCAAGGGAAGCGCGGGCTTTGATCGTCCTGTATATTGAATGAGTGCAATTTGTCTTGTAAGATTAACCTATGAAACACTGCAAAATTATAAGTAAAATAGGGCAGAAAATGACATAATCTCCGTGCGAGGTCTGAACGAAAAACAAACAACGCCTGATAGTTCTGTTTACCTCAGAGGTGATGTAAAAAGGCTGGCTTACGTACTACTGCAGATTTGTAAAGTAAACTAGTAACGAGCCACACCAAAAATAAATGCGGCCTGATTTTTCATTTTAGCCATTCCTTTAGAAAGAGGAATAAAACCGATAAGCAATAACGTGTAAATTGGCTCCCACCGACGACTGACGTATCTTAACGGCCTTTATAGCATAAAACTATATTTCGGGACTGTCCAATTATCCCTATAAAATATAGGTGGTGTAGGTGGGCAAATAGGTTATTTTGCTTGGGAAGAATTTTTTTTCCACGCCTAATCTAATCCTTGCACTGTTTGCAGAATTATATGTTTTCTCTAAAATCACCAAGCCCCACCCTTTAAAGTCAAATGGATCTCTCTAGTTAATCGATTTATGGATAATTTGTAAGTTTTATTGGTTGATTCAATATATAAATTTATTAAACTGAAGCAAAGCTTTTTAAACCTTGGCTAAATCTATATGCAATCCAGAGAAATTGTTTTTAATTAATAAGTGGTCCATATGAGTTAACGTTTCGGACACCTGTAATATATATGGCCCTGTTATGAAACATTTCCATGATAACAAACAATGAAAATTTAAATTTAAACGGCCAAGGATAAAGATAAACCACAGCATACATGGTCACACATCCATGTGTGACCAAGCCATTTTTGCAATAAAGGCACTAACAACTGAAATCTCTCTCATAAGCAACCACTCAGTCATGGCATTTTAGTGGTCACACTTCTGAGAAATTTAGATGATTTATAAAACTAATCATCCGTAGAAAAATAAAATCTAGTACTTACCAGTCTGATTATGGGATTAATACTAATTTCAGGAGCTCTCAAAAACTTGTTTCAAAGTGTTCGTGCAGTACGTTCGAATTGTAATTTAGACGTGTTGGTTTTTGAGGAGAGCAAAAAACCGCGTAGTGCCCGGAGAAAAGCAACTGGCTCAGAGCAAGAGAGAGAAGCAGCAGAAAAACTCACGTCCCAGCCAGACGTACAGCCCGGTATTTACGCCGATCTAGATTTGAACCCCCAGGGCACAACCTTTGCTTTTCTGCGATTAAATCTACTTGATTACAATTACAACAGAGTACCTTGCGACAGTTTTACAATAAAGTTTTGTTTACTTCTCTGTCCAAAATATATCACGGTTCTCCTTACGTTTGGCCTCACGCGTCCTGTGTAATTAATTTTATTTTAACTGATTATTGAAATTTTTATTAGCCTAATAAAAATTTTAATCAACAGTAATCTGCAAAACGTACTCATTGCAGATTACTGTTGATTTCAGTGAAGTAAAATAAGTAATGTTAAGCTAGCTATTGATCCAAAATAATGAAGTTGGCTCTATTGTATCGCTCTAGTATCGTTCTATACTTACTGTTTTTTTTTTTTTTTCCGGCTAATTCACAAATTCACTTAGACCTCCAGTATTAACGACCGGCGAAAAATGCAATGTTGGTGTAGTCGCCTTTGGGGATAGTCGCTTACTCGAGGTATAGTGCCTTCTGATTGGAAATAAATTTATTTCAGTTCGTTGTCGCACGTGACGGTTCGACAGAGTTCATATTACTTTGAAGTATAATTTGCCGCCTATCAAGTCAGATTACATCTTAATTATTTTTAAGTATGGATGTCTTAATGCCCATATGTCTTAAATGTTCAGTTCTCACCACAATTATATATAAAGTCCTTCCCGTGGGAAAAGTTCTTCTCATATCATAAATACTCAGTCTTGTACGATTTTGCTATCAGTATTTTCATCCCGTCAGACATCAGTCCCATTTACGAGAAGAACTATACCACTCTCCAGTTTTACGACTGAACGTCGCAGGAGGTAAGTTTGTACAAATAAAAAAATATCTTTTTACAGATTCTATTTAATACTACGGAAATTAGTTTCAAAATTTTATCTCAAAAAATGATTGTTTTTCGTTTTGTTTTCGAAGCATATAAACAAACTGATATTTAAAATGTTCTGATTCTGTTGTAAATTATCCCTGAAAAGTCTTGAGGGAATGGATAAGAAATATTACTTTTATGATTTTATATGGATGTGAATTCGATCGATCATTTTCAAAAAGCAAACACAAGACCTTCATAGTTAAAATATTTAGTTCACTGTTATATCAATCGAACGTGTTTAGCCTGGAAAATCAAGGTTCGCAAGAGTTTCTCAAAACGCACTAGGTAAAATAAGGTTACTGGACACGTTCGGTCGAAATAATTCTCTGTAAATATTTGCTCTTTTTCGGCTATTTTTTCTTCAGTTGAAAGGTAATGTTCAGAGTTTTGTTTTGACCAGAATTGTTTGAACAGAGGGGATTCATCCGGTGTCTTTGACTAGCTCATTTTGTAATTTCATAACATGCAAGCAGGACCAGTTTGCACACTGCTTCAAACCCAAAAGGAGTGCTGCGACCCAATTCAGTGTTCAGGTAGAGCAAAAAGAAAAAGTCCATCGGGTTTTATACCTTCAAAGCTTTCATTTCAAGCGCTTGAGAGAAGAAATAATTTCCAAAGAAAATCGACTAGTATTTTATTCACCGCGCTATCTTAAACCTTACAAACAAGACCACAAAAGCGAAGACTTCTGACAAAATATTCGCAGACTTAAAGGTCTTATCTAAATATAGAACTTATCCGTATCTCTCTATTTCTGCCTTCTACGTGCGTCATTTTGCTTTTTACAAGAGATATTTAGTTTTTGTGCCCCTAATGCTAACAGTACCAAATTGAAAAAGGGCCAGATAAAATGCTCTATTTGCCAAATTATGACAAAAATGGTCCAAGCACAATAGGGAAAAGTTTTTAAGGTTGATAGTTGATCATTAAAAGCATATAATAATAAACGTTTTGCTCTAAAACTTGTCAGAATTTTGAGTCGGAGTTTCGATAAAATGATCCAAACATGAATAATTTTAAAAATCATTATGATTATGATTAATGATTATGACTATGGCTATGATGATTATGATTTTTACAAGTAATACTAGTAAAAGTAAATTATAATCATTTTACACTATATATTAACGTGCGTCATTTTGCTTTTTACAATAGATATTGTGCCCCTAATGCTGACACAAAATGGTGCAAGAACAATCGGAAATTGAAGAGTTTTTTTAGGTAGGTAGCTAAATAAATAATTAAAAGCATATAATAATAAACTTTTTGCTCTCAAACTTTGAGTCAGAGCTTTTGATCCAGACATGATTATGATTAATGATTATGATCATGGTTATGATTATTGACTTTTAAAAGTGATACCGGTAAAAGTAAATTTAAGAATTTGTTCATGCTTAGCGTGCGTATATCGGGTTATGGATGCACGCGGGAAGTTTGGAGAGCACGAAAGATGCGTAAGAGCTGCACGAGGCGATAGCATTGTTGGATCAGGACCTAAAAGGTCAATGCCGATTGAAAAAATTAGGCAGGTCTTCGCTGATTTCTTCCATATTTTAAAGAGAAGGAAAACTGGACTGCAGCTTAAACTGTGACGACAACTTTGTAGTCAGGTTAAAAAAAATGCTCACGTCATCTTATTTACGCACGGGCGTGCGTAAATAAAGATTTTGTTCATAGCGGCTCAATAGGACTTATATAGGGCAAGCACGGGCGCTATGTTATATGGATAAGTATTTCTTTAAAATGCATTATATTCCTCACATGTGAAATGCTACTTCTAAATCAAATGTTGAACCTGAGTCGAATTTCGGCCGTTTCAGTTGCAGATCCGGCAAAGTTGTATTTAATTTGAACCTGTAGAATTTAGTTGATTCAGACGTCCCATCTCAAAGCAGTTACCTCTTGAATTAAATTAGGTACATGTAAAATTAAATCGACGATTAACCTGGGGACGTGATGATAACAGTGTCCAGTATTACTAAAAATACCGGTAGATTCGCTAGGATACATACCGCATTTTTTATGTTCCTGTCAACTTTGCTTTCAATTTACCACATTGTGTAACTAGCTATATTCACCACACAGGTAAAAAAGAGAGTAAAAAAGTGATTTTAAAAAAAGAAAAACAAAAGTTACGAAAAATTTGCTTCAACGGGATTAAGATCCTCAGAATCAGTAAGAACTAAAAGTTGACGCCTCTCTACACTGGACCACCTCGGTAAACGCTGATATGTCGAGTTTAAAAGAGGTATTATATTCCTTCTCTATGGTTATTGACAGTTTTCAAGGATAACTTTTTCGTTTTTAACTCGTGGGTACGCGCGAGAGTACCACGAGTTATTGCAGGGACAGGGATATGCAAATGAGTCACTCGCTCACTCGTAGTAGACGTTTTCGTAATTAATCGGGTCCGAACTCGAGAGCGCGAAGATCTATCGTTTCCAAAGAAGCACGAGCTCGCCGAAGTTCGGTGGCATCAAATTCCTCGCCGAAAGCGTACATCGTGCGCTACAGCACGGTCAGAGGATAGAGGTCTTACCAAATTTAAGACACGCAGGAATCTTTCACATTAGTACGATTCAAGAGCCTTTGACTCGTCCAGGCGTTAAACTTGACGAGAAGATGAGCATTTACTCTTCTACTCCTTCAACTTCGACACTGGCTTGATCTCATACCTTGTAGTAATGTAGTAGGTTATGTGTATGAATGAATGTATAATAAATAAAGGCACTTCTTCTTCTTCTTTATAAGGACTCCTTAAGATCACGGGGGGAAATGGATGTGATTTTGAGCATTAGCTTTAAAATAACAGCAGAAATCGAGATAAGAAAACATAAGCTTATGTTTTGCGTCCTATTTCGCGGAGGAGTTGTGTCGACTTTGTTTCGCATATGTTCTTTCATTGCCATGAAATGTGTTTACATTGTTTTTTACTGTCAGTAACCTGATTTCAATTAGCCTTAAATTTCATCCGATTGCTTCGAGTCGTTTTTTCAATCGGTTAAGTATGGCCACAGGGCCAGAGGAGATGTGTTTGTCGTTAGAACATCAAAACTCATCGAAAACCTCTGAAAAAATGGGTTATTTTGTTCGCGTTGCAGTTTCGTTAGTCGTTTCGTTACACATTCTGTAGACCGCAAACCAAGAGACTGAGGGGTCGCAAGATCGGCTTATGGTATAAAACACGGAAATTGTCCATTTTTTTACTCGGCACTTCGTGCAGCAAGAAAAGTATTGTGTCTCCAGAACAAGCATAGTATATTTATAATCTGAATTTCTATAATTTCCTAAAATTTACTGTGGGATGATAACTAATTGATTATGTTCTAAACAACGTACCCACGAGTTGACGATAGTCTTTCTTTGATTTTTTTTTAATTTCTGTGTAGAATTAAACCTTAACTGATCTAAGCTAGACGTAAAGCTCACAATAAATCCATTAATACTCTCTCAGGCTTGGTCCATGCCGGGGAACGTTTAAGAAATGTATGAACTATAGATCGCGCGGTTACCGACTTAACCGTATGACCGTACGATTTTCTCCCTGATAGTAAGTTTTCTTTTCATCGGATGGGGAAAACATTTACACAACATTGTTCATCATTATTTCCATTTTCTTAGGTTAGGGTAGCAAACTATTTGGCTTTTAGAGTAAGAAGAGTTGCTACATGACCTCTCTCCCTCTCCCAAATACAGACTTCAGTTTTTATTAACAAACGTTGAACATTTATTTCGGCAAACACGAAACAGTTCAGTTGGAAAATGATTTTGCAGAATTCTAAAGGGTAGGTCTCCTTTTCGATTTCAACGTGCAATGTCGGTCAATTTATGCAACTTTTAAGCTTCTGGCTCAGTTTTTGTTTGGTTCTGCTTTGAAAACGGAATAATAATTACTCAGAGACAATACAATGTAAAGAAAGTTTGAGAAAAACAGCAAATCTTGCGAATTTATGACAAAAGGTATTTTATTAACAAACTAAACGAATTCAAAATGTTTTGATCACGTGACTGATGACGTCATGTCCCTCGTTTAGTCATGAAAAAAATTATCGGGTAGAACATTACTTTCCCGCAAATTTTGTCTGTCATATGCTAAAAGGTTGACTCTCTACAGCCCTTTGCCTAGTCTCCCGACTTTCTCGCTCATGTTCATTACCCCGGCCCTTAGATTTTAAATGGCTGGCGTCAACTGGTTATTTTTAGTTGCCCCACACAACTAAAACCTCAAATATGCTATTTGTTTTTAACTCGTTAATGAAATCTCGTTACACCAACTAAAAAACCTTATTCGGAAATAGTCATGTGACTGATGACGTCATTACCTTAGATGTGACATGGGAAGGTATTTTATGGCAAATGTTATCTTGTTGCGGTCTGACAGTCCAGTCTACGTATAAAATTGTCAAAGTTATAAAGCTTTTTAAACATTGCCTCAAAGGATTCTGGGAATTTTTTCTTTTCTTTTATTATAATTATTATAATACTTATACTGTCCTTGAGATCTGATAATAGTCAAGAGCATTTCCTATAATCCTAATTTCTAGCCATAGACTGTTACGCTTCTGGTTCTCCTCAAACGAAGCGGCACCTTACTTTTAGAAACAAACTGAAATTAACAGTACCTGGCCTAGTAGTTCGAGAAAGGTCTATTGAGCACACTCAAAGTAACTAACACGTGAACCAAGACTTGGCTGCTTAATTGCGCACAACCATTTAACCCCGGCAGTATCAGCCATGGACCAAGCGTTATTGACCAAGCATGAGGTCAAGGGGTTGAATATTGGCCAAGTCCTTTTTTTGCGTTTTAATAGATCGAGATGAAAACGAGGTCAATAAAAACGCAAAAACGAACAAGGTCAATATCCAGTTATCTTGACCGAACAAAGTTGGTCAATAAAGGATTTACAATATATAGCCAAAACGATAGACAGGGCTCTCCACCCCAGTGGGGCGCCAGCTCTACAAATTTAATTCTAACTACTTTCTCCATTTTTCCATTTGGCAGGTTGGGCGAAAATGATGTAACACAAGAATGACAGCGAGAGATTGCTGGAACATTTAGATGCGTTAAGAAATTATAAAGTATTTAGCGATGAACTCAAGCCTTCAAATTCCGGATAAATTTCCTCCGACTTGTACCATCTACAAGAGGATCGGTGGCAAACCAGAAGATTATTCCAGTTTAGCCTACGCTATTTTTACTGCGATGATAATAATCAATGTCGCAACGTTTCCTTTTACCATTGTGTTGAATCTGTTGGTGATGATCGCTGTCAAAACCAGGGTAAGGCTACAAAGCATGTCAAACATCCTATTGGCTTGCCTGGCATCTACTGATGTTATGGTCGGTTTAGTTGTCCAGCCTCTCCGTATTGCTGTTTTTATAATACTCCTAAAAGGCGAGACCACAAGCGGTGCTTGCTTAGTACATGTCTTGGCAGCAGTTTTCTCGTTTATCTTGTGCCTCGTTTCAGTTGAGCATCTATTACTAATGACCGTAGATCGATACTTCGCCATTATGCGTACCTATAGTTACGATCGAACTATCACCAGAGCTCGCCTAATAGGTGGTTCTTGTCTTTCATGGATTTTGACTGCGGCTAAACAAATTTTATGGCTTCTTAACCGAGACCTCTTTACAATTGTCAATAGCGTTGTCTTACTTTTACTTCTGGTGGGCATTGTTGTCTGTAACGTGGTACTGTACTTTGAGGTTCGACGACATGAAAAGCAAATAGCAGACCAGCAAGTTTCATTGGAGGCAAGAGAAAACTTTTTAAAGCAAAGGCGAGCTTTCAAACTGACAATGACTGTTGTTGCATTGTTATTTATAAGTTACCTGCCCATTTTTATTTTCAGAGCAGTTAGGGAGCCCTTAAAAAATAAGATTTCTTTAGGTACATTTTGTGCTCTTTCTCTTATCCCTGGTTCCTTGGCAGCTTTAAACTCTCTCATGAATCCCTTCATTTATTGTATTAGATCAAGGCAGTTTCGTGTAGCATTTATTGAACTGATGATGGGTAAAAGCTACAGCAAAGCTAAGGAATTCGAAAAGAATCTTTTTGCTTCAAATGCTGTGGCCACTGGAGCATTCCAAAGCAGTTCAACTAGAAGTACGACAGAAAAGCAGGAAGGGACAGGAGAGGAACATTATGTCAACCGAAACGATATGAACATAACAGATGGTGAAGCAAACCAGGGAGAAAACAGAAAGGAGTTAAACTATGTCAACTAAGGCGATACCATAGCAAAACAGACGTTAAAAAATTGAAGCCTAAGCTGTTTAAAAGTTGGATAGCGCTCTCCACCGGATAAATCACTACTCAGTGGATTTAGTATTAGGGAAACCAAATTGTTCTTATCCACTAGAGAGAGATTTTTTAGTGGATAGCACTCTTACCTTTTTGTTTAACTGGGGCCAGGGAGGGGAGAACGTGATTTCAACTACATCAGTTCTATTCTCGACATAGAAACATTAGACAGGGAGAAAAATTAAATCGTGTAATTGTCAAGGAGAGCAATAGCAAAACAACATGAGAATGATGATGTAAACCCGGCCATCCGAGGTTATCATCGGATGTTGAAACAAACCAAGGAGAGGAGAAACTATGGAGAGACTATAGAGAGGAGTAGAATAGCCACATAATCCGATGAAAGCAGATTGGAACAAACTAGACTTTGAAATGCAAACGAGTGTAGTTAGTGCAAAGAGACCAACGTCCACTTACACTTTAATAGCCTATAACATGACCCCTACTTAGCCTTACCGTCAAATGTATATAGCTGAGAGAAAACCTTTTTGCTAAAAGGAGAAACCTAAACTAAAGCATACATAAAATATACAGAGAATTTAAAGGCCGCTAACCATTTCCCGCAACTGCCCTGTTAGACCAGTCCAGTCGTAAGAGGAATTTCCATTATTAATCAGAACAATCCCGCCAGGTCACTAAATTCCTAAATGGTATGCAAAGCAGTGACGGATTTTAGTAAAAAGTTCGAGAAAAGACTAATTAAAAATACTTTTCAAAATGGCCGGTCTGAAAAGCTAGTTCCGACTTTAGCAAGTGCGTTTCATGTATTATAAAGATATTAACTATATGATGATAGGTTTAAAATATAAAGGATGAAAAACTGGGATGTTTCAGTGCTATATTATGAGAAGATGACGTGCACTGCGCATCCGTCGTCTAATTAATTAATAAAGCGTTGATATCTATCTTACGTTTGTGTACTTTGAAACGATTAGGTCTTTTACACATATTATCTCTCTTTTCTTTCATGGGGAGTTTTTTATTCCACAGTCATGATGTTTTGTGAATATTAAACTTATTACTAATGGTCATACTAAGTTTTTCGTATATTTACCCTTTCTTAAAACTGATTTCAGCTGGACGTCGAACTTTTCATGAGACGAACCCAACTCTAATCTGGGTCGACCTTAATTAAGTTCAGCCTTAGTCTGTTGGGTAACTTAGGACGCGTCGAACCAGTCAACTGAATCAGACCAAAAAGCAATTTTAGCCGGCCAGCGGGTGTCTCTCCCGAACGAGGCTAATTATCCATTTTGGAAGTTTTGATTTGATCTATCTATCTATCTATCTATCTATCTATCTATCCATCTATCTGTCTGTCTATCTATCCATTAAACAAATTTTTAATTTATTAGTTCTTTTCATCGCATGTAAAGATCGACGTTTGTCCCGGAGACGATCTTCACACGTTCTATCCGTCTGAAGCAGACGGATACACGTATTGCACGATCCAAACTCATTCAGACGAACTTAACTGAGCCGGACGTCGGACTTTTCGGTTTACCAATGGAGTAATTTTCGCGATAACAAAAATAACCCAAATATCCACCATATTCCATGTTCTTTTTCAACTCTCAGAGAAAGTTATCAATTCAGAGCGATTTCTTTGTGCTTTTATTTTGGGTAAGGACAAGGTTCGATTATTGATTCAGTGCTATCGACATTCAAGGCCTTATCAAAACCGCGATTGACGAGCGATCTTTTCATATGCGAAGCGCGAGGCCTGCACATGTTTTCCACCGCTGAGTACAAACTGTACCAAGCCGATATTTTCCCATAGAAAACTACGATACAGCAACGAACAAATATCCGTTCATATTAAAAGAACAAAAAGTCTGAAAGAGATTTTCTCGTTACTGCGATACGAAAAAATCCTGCCCATACCATCTGAGAAATGCGGCCTGTTACCCCTTGCATTTTCTTCACTGATATCGCTAAACGAAGCGGCAAGAATACCAAGTTTTGCCAGCTTATCAACCTGGTCTTTGATACTCCGCTATTTACAAGCAGCGGTACTACAAAAACAACATGGCAAGTGGCTTCAAAAATTAAGTTGAAAACAAACGGTAAAGCTTGATAAATGGGCGACCTTGCATCCAGGTTTACAACCGTACCCTTCCCCATTTGGGAAAACGTGTTTTGTGACGTCATTGATGAAGCAATGTCACGTGATATTTTAAATCACGTTTCACCTCATCTTCGGAGACCCAGGGGCAGCCAGTTGTGTAGGGAGAAAGGGCGCGACGAAAGTTTTCAAGTACGGGCGAAAGTACCCCTGGGTACCGCGACTCTCACCGAATTATTTCCAAAAATTCAGGCGGATGCCGGCTCCTGATTGGGCCCAATCGGCGAACAGTTTTTCCTGAGTTCTTTTCGTGAGTTCGCACACGACGGCTATTGTTTCGATCACGGCTTGTCTGGCTCATGTACCAAAGAGTGACCAAAGAACTGCGAGCAGTCAGGAAACTACCAGTTTGATATAAAATCCCCATCCGATTTCAAAATACTGTCTGCCCGAAAACTAAAGACGATACAAGCTTGAAAATACAAGCTTGAGCTAACGACAGGTATTCACGCTTGCATCGGTCACGTCTTACGTAAATATTAGGGAATTTTTAAAAGATACCACGACGGCTGACAACCAGGAAAACGTCGCATGGAAAAGAGAATTCACATTTTTTCAGTTTCCATCGTGATTATTCCAACTCGTTTACTTTGTCAAATGCAAGCGAACTCTTCTGGAGCTGAATTTCTATCAACCATATCCAAGTTCATAAAGAGAATGAATTTTGTCATTGCTTGTTTACGCCCTTCACAAAACATGAAATTAGGCTTTTTCACGGGTAGTCGTGCAGTTGACGGCAAAGAAGTGTACAAAAATGTGTGATGCACGTGAGTAGTAATGCTTCAGCAAAGATAAGCCTCGCTGGTGTCTAGTTAGTGTCTAGCAAGGTCTAGTCATGACGTCACCTCATTAGTAATACATATGTGTCTAGTAAGTGTCTAGTCACTGCCTTCCTGCATACTAATTATGTGCCTAGTCAGTGTCTTCCTATGCATACTAATTCGGTATAGGTTTGCTAATGAGCGCCTCTCTACTACAATAGGCTCAATACTGGTTTGTCTAGACTTGCCCTGGCTCTTTTAACCATGTGTTCGGACCGTCTATTAAACGGAAAATAGGAGAAATCACCTAGCAACGCGAGAAACGGCTTCCTACAGGGTGTTTCAAAAGTTCTTTCCGATTGTATATTTTGGGCAAAGTATTTAATACTTCTGTAGGCAAATGTAAACTGATTCAGGTAAGAAATTTATTTAAATAACCGTTCAAAGCAATTTCAAACTAAAATTTGAAGAAATTATATTTTTTTTAAATTTTTGCCCCAACTGTACACGTACGCGAGGTTTATCCCGCCATACTTTTCCTGCTAATTTTGTAGGTTTTCTGTTTTGGTATTTTTATCGTTTTCTTTTTCTCTACTCCTTCATGAAGATGAAGGCCTACAATATTTATGCTAGAGCTCGAGCATCTTTTATTATGGTCTTCTGGTCATTCAGTCTATAAAAAAATGCCAAATTGATGAACAAGTCTGAACTATGACCGAGCAAGTGGTCAAAAGTAAAGGCCTTAGAAGACAAACCAAGGAGTGGAAGGCCGTTTTTTTACAAACTGTGTGACAAATATCATCGAAAAAGCTGTAAGTATATTGTGTACTAATTCCACAAAACAGAAAGGTAAAAAAATTTCAACTTCACATTATCGATCAAAGTTTCGAGCACAACGGTATGGAGATAAGTTACCAAAAAAAGTTGGAAAACCGTGAAGAGAAAAAGGTGGTGCACACTTCATGCAAGCATGGTGTAGGAAGGATTTTCCAACTTTATACCAAAGGAGGACCGGCCGGGAAAATCACGTGATGTGAACCCCCTAGAGACCATCTGGATTATCGTAGACGAGATCCAGCCCCAAAAACACTGGACGAGCTAAGACAGTGACTACGCTTCGCCTGGAAGAATGTAACTTTTGACACGCTTTGGGAGCTCGTACATTCTATACCTCACCGCTTAGAAAATGTCAGAAAACATAAAGGAAGACATTCTGGTTACTAATATTCTAGTTATTCAATGTTAAATGAATAATGAATAACATTCTAAGTTTTAAAAAAAGGTTTTGTTTAATAATTAGTGAAATTTAAGCGAATAAAATCGGAACGAACTTTTGAAACACCCTGCATATCTTATTTAGCGGTAAAACTCGGATATATAAACAAAACAAATACAGAAAGTGGTTTGGAAAAGTCTTTAATATTTCAATTTAGCTTTTGTCTTCTTATTTCGCGCTAAATCTAAATAGTGTGCAAATAGGTTATTTTGCTTGGGAAGAATTTATTTTCCACACCTAATATAATGTCATAGGTGACGAATTACTCCTAAATTTTGGCGCGAAATTTCAGCGTTTATTTGTAATTTCACTTGTTAAATTACAAAATTGCCATGGCAACCTGCCGTACGTCTCCGTTTCAAGATGGCGACGAAGTTTTAAAATGTCATGAATGAAGGTGTCAGGGCATAAAACGACAATTTAGAAAACCTGATTACACGAAAGAGCACATCAAGAAGGATTCTTAGAGGTACGTTGTCGAAAAATTCTAAAAACGTAAGCCAAATTTCAGCTCTAAACGTTTGAGAGATTGGAGTTCACGATCGATTGTTACGATCCAGGATAAACAAGTCAAAAATCCTCGATTACTAAGTAAAACGTAATCGTCACCCATGATATTAATAAGTAGTCAAATGGTATACTCGTGAAATTAGGGAATAATTTCAAGCGCGTTTTGTTCAAATCCTTATAATTTCCCGAGCCTTTATTCACTCGTCACCATTTGATTACACATAGTAATCTAATGGTAGGTTGAGTTTGATCGTCCGGGTTAACGTAGTCCTGAATAGGACTGTTGTCGTTGACAGTGACTGACGTTTCGACAACCTGTGCGGTAGTCATCTTCAGAGTCAAAGTGAGTTGTATCACGTCAGTAGATGGTATTATATACTCTGGTTATTGATCTGATTGGTCAATAAAGTCAAGATGTTATTGGTCGTCTGTCAGTGAAGCCGCGATGTCATTGGCTATGAAGACTCGTAATCAGTAATTGGCGCGTTTCGATCCGTCTATTGTCACAGTTAAGCAGTCGTCTATTGTTAGTCAAATTGTCAGTTCTCCAGTCGATCTCTCGTAGTTAGTTTCGCTTCATCCCGTCAATAAGTCGTTTGTACGGCGCTGGTAACTGTTGGCTACGATTCAGTGGCGTCTGTTCTAAGTTAGTGAACCAGCTTTCCAAAGTAAGACGTTGATGGTAGTCTGTAGAATATGTTATACATGTCGCAGAGTCCCAGTCAATTTGATGTTTCGTCTGTAAATGATGCTCAGCAATGTGATTGTTGACGTCACCATTCCTCGTTGCTCGTTTGTGTTCGGTCAGTCGCGTGCTAAGGTTTCTGCCGGTTTCACCAATGTAAGAAGCCTGGCAGTCGCAGCATTTGATCTTGTATACTGCTCCCTGTCTGTCCTCCGGTTTGTCTTTGTCCTTGACATTAGTAAGCAGGCGTCGTAAAGTGGTTATGGGTTTGTGTGCAACACGTATATTGTAAGGTTGTAATATACGTGCAATAGTTTCAGAGGTACCTCTGATGTACGGTACAGTAGCTGTCGTAACAGGGCCAGAGTTGACGTTCGTCTGAGTGTCAGTGTTGCTGTGGGTGTTCCGTCTAACAAAGTCCGTGTTGTAATTGTTCTTACTAAAAACGTTGTAAAGATAATCAGTCTCGTCTTGTAGGCTGTTAGGTGAATCGCAAACTAGTTGCGCTCGCCTCGTCAAAGTCCGGATAGTAGTAGCCTTGTGAGAGGTCGGGTTGTACGAAGACTGGTCTAGTAATCGGTCGGTATGTGTCGGTTTTCTGTAAACAGTCGTTTGTAGTTTGTTGTTGTTGCGAGTGACCAAGCAGTCTAGGAAAGGTATCTTACCATTTTCTTCGATCTCCTTGGTGAACTGTATGTCCGCGTTCTGTCTGTTAAGGTGTTCGTGGAAGTCGTCGATTCCGTCTTTGTGTACGGCGGTGAATGTGTCGTCAACGTAACGTAACCAGATGGACTACCAAAACCGTAACCCAAGCTGTATGGACTACCAAAACTACATAAACCGAACATACCTATGCGGCCCATAGTTTCTTTCTGTGGGTCCCCGACCTACCAACTGTCTAAATACTTAACTAACGTACTGAAACCACTGACGGAGGAATCTAGACATAAACTACAGTCTACTGAGAACTTTATTGACGCCATTAAGACGATACAGATACCGGACGACCACAAACTAGTGTCCTTTGACGTGAAATCACTGTTCACCAGTATTCCACTTCAATTGGCTCTAGACTGTACTGAGAACGCTATTAAGAACTCTACTGCTGAACTACCACTACCTACAGACGACATCATGGACCTACTAAACCTCTGTTTAACTTCGACGTATTTTCAGTACAACGGGAAACACTACAAACAGTTACACGGTACAGCTATGGGCTCTCCAGTTTCTGTTGTTGTAGCAGAAATTGTCATGCAAAACATCGAGGAACAAGCCCTAGCTACCTACACGCGAACTATACCCATCTGGTTACGTTACGTTGACGACACATTCACCGCCGTACACAAAGACGGAATCGACGATTTCCACGAACACCTTAACAGACAGAACGCGGACATACAGTTCACCAAGGAGATCGAAGAAAATGGTAAGATACCTTTCCTAGACTGCTTGGTCACTCGCAACAACAACAAACTACAAACGACTGTTTACAGAAAACCGACACATACCGACCGATTACTAGACCAGTCTTCGTACAACCCGACCTCTCACAAGGCTACTACTATCCGGACTTTGACGAGGCGAGCGCAACTAGTTTGCGATTCACCTAACAGCCTACGAGACGAGACTGATTATCTTTACAACGTTTTTAGTAAGAACAATTACAACACGGACTTTGTTAGACGGAACACCCACAGCAACACTGACACTCAGACGAACGTCAACTCTGGCCCTGTTACGACAGCTACTGTACCGTACATCAGAGGTACCTCTGAAACTATTGCACGTATATTACAACCTTACAATATACGTGTTGCACACAAACCCATAACCACTTTACGACGCCTGCTTACTAATGTCAAGGACAAAGACAAACCGGAGGACAGACAGGGAGCAGTATACAAGATCAAATGCTGCGACTGCCAGGCTTCTTACATTGGTGAAACCGGCAGAAACCTTAGCACGCGACTGACCGAACACAAACGAGCAACGAGGAATGGTGACGTCAACAATCACATTGCTGAGCATCATTTACAGACGAAACATCAAATTGACTGGGACTCTGCGACATGTATAACGTATTCTACAGACTACCATCAACGTCTTACTTTAGAAAGCTGGTTCACTAACTTAGAACAGACGCCACTGAATCGTAGCCAACAGTTACCAGCGCCGTACAAACGACTTATTGACGGGATGAAGCGAAACTAACTACGAGAGATCGACTGGAGAACTGACAATTTGACTAACAATAGACGACTGCTTAACTGTGACAATAGACGGATCGAAACGCGCCAATTACTGATTACGAGTCTTCATAGCCAATGACATCGCGGCTTCACTGACAGACGACCAATAACATCTTGACTTTATTGACCAATCAGATCAATAACCAGAGTATATAATACCATCTACTGACGTGATACAACTCACTTTGACTCTGAAGATGACTACCGCACAGGTTGTCGAAACGTCAGTCACTGTCAACGACAACAGTCCTATTCAGGACTACGTTAACCCGGACGATCAAACTCAACCTACTTTTGAAATGACTCCTGGGTTCAAACCTTTCACAGTAATCTAATGCTTGCACTGTTTGCAGAATTACATGTTTTCTCTAAAATCACCAAGCCCCACCCTTTAAAGTCACATGGATCTCTCTAGTTAATTGATTTATGGATAACTTGCAAGTTTTATTGGTTGATTCAATATTTTTTTTTTGTTAATAGTCATTTATTTACAAAAAACATAAGTTACGGTTACAAAGTTTTAAAACTAAAAGAAGGTATCTAACAATATTACAGATTGGATCAAGATTACGCCGAGAAAGAATAATATAGCACATAGTAATAGTTGACACAGGGTGCGTTCGATTGGGAAATCCAGATTTAGATTTTTATCTGGATTTCCCAATCGAAGGCGAAATCCGAAAACGGATTTCCTCCCCGAGAAATCCGTCCTCGGGGTGGATTTCAATTAAGAAATCCAAATCTGGATTTTTTGGATTTCCCTTTTTGACGTTCGATTGGGAAACAGATTTCAACGCTGCAATATTTGTTTTTGGATTTTCCTTTTTACCGTTCGAGTGGGAAATCCGAAAAAGGATTTGCAAAACTGTTCTCGTGAACAGCGGTCTTCTTTTTACTAATTATGCGTGTGCATGCAAGACCGCTTTTCCTAAGGACAGTTTTCAAATCCTTTTTCGGATTTCCCAATCGAACGGTAAAAAGGAAAATCCAAAAACAAATATTGCAGCGTTGAAATCTGTTTTTGGATTTCGCGTTCGATTGCAAATCCGAAATCCGGATTTTAAAATCTAAATCCAGATTTCCCAATCGAACGCACCCACAATAACGTTACACCAGTTAATTAACAGAAAATTCCGGTGAGATGGATTCTTACTAACTAATTGAAGGAGGGGGTTTTTCGCAATCATACCTCCAACTGATTTTGGCCTCAAATTCATCCAAAGATAAATCTTTAGGCGCCAACTTATTTATGTACAAGCGTGGCAGGTGGTTGAGACCAAACTCGGATACTCTGCGGTGAATTGTCCAGCATGAGACAAGCAACATGCGAGCGATATCTTCCCAACTGAAACCCAGAGAACGGAGCTCGATCAATGTCTCTTCCTTTATGTCATATTTTGGCCTTCCAACTTGTCCATTAACTACTCTTTTTGGTGAAGAAAGTGACAAAACAGCTACTTGTGAGCATCTTGTTCGACTGGGAAATTCACACTTTCGATAGCAGTTCCGAAACATCAACTGAAAATTCCTGGTCATTTCGAGAACTGCTTCCCTGTTGGCCTCTGATACAAATGGATAGATTTTGCAAAGCTTGGACTGCATTTTCCAATCGAATAGTTAAGTTTTCCTTTAAAGAAATGTCACTCGTTGACTGATGTTGCTCATATTCACACAACAACTCATCTAAATCTGTAAAGAATAAACTCCACTCGCTATCTGTACCACTTCCTCGGAGACCCAGGGGCAGATAAAGGGGGCGAGGGAAAGTCTAAACGGGCGGAAAAATATATATGGAACGAAGAAAAGTAAAGAACAGCGAGAAGAGCCCCTGGGGACAATGTCTTACGAGACCAGTTCCAAACGGTCGCCGCCGTTCTGGCTTCTGATTGGTGCCAGAAAAACACAAGTTTTCTGGCACCAATCAGAAGCCAGAACGGTAGCGACCGTTTGGAACTGGTCTGGTAAGAAATTGTCCCCAGGGGCTCTTCTCGCCGTTCTTTACCTTTCTTCACGCCACATTTTTCCGACCGTTTAGACTTTCCCTTGTCCCCACTATCTGCCCCTGGGTCTCCGAGGATGTCTGTAGCACGGACCTCACGGCGATCACTGCCATCAACCATCTTGCTCATATGGACAGTTAGTTAGTTTCCAAGTCCCTCGCGGTAACAAGGGGCCAACTCGGACCCAATTTGTTGACACGAATTTTTGCTTGTTGATCTTCAAAGCTTTTGGTTCGTGACTTAATTTGAAAATCAGAAAGAGCTGATATTGAAGCAACATGGTTTTTGTTGAGGCGATTTGTCGTTGTCCATTTAAGACTGATTGCAATGTTGAAGTTGAAAAGCTGAATGCGTTGACGTTGAACGAAAATCGTTGAATTGAAAATAACGTTCTTAAAGTTGACAAGTTAATGGTGTTGATGTTGAGAAATATTTGTTGAATTAGGTATCAAGTTGTTGATTTTGACATATATTTTTTCTCTTGAATTTTGCTCCAATTTGGCTACCATACCCCACCTAAGCGGGGTACCTCACCTACCTGGTGTCCCTCACCTCCATGTAAACAGGCCCTAAATCACTGTATTTTGTCCACCCAAGCCACAAGTTTGTACGTTTGTTTATTGGAGTGCGGGAAAGGTCTGTACGCGATAAACTAGTCATGTAAGACTTTCTCAAACTTATGAAATGCACTCTATCCATGTAAAAAAATGAAGGGCTTGGAGTAAATCAACGCTAAGAGAGAATTTTGTTGAAAAAAATGTCGAGCCGCAGGCAAGTGTGTTATTGATGCAGCTTACAGCTCCTGCTGAGCTTTTTTCAAGTTTTTCACTTGCTTTATCCGCAAATCTTTGCAGACACCTTTAAAACTGCGCACCATGTTGGACAAAAATATGGCTGTGACGTCATCCGTGTAGTCATTAGTCCGTATCTGTACTCTAACGGATCAAGGGCAACGACCAATCACAGCACGCGTAGCATTTACCACATTGTATAAGCTCTTATTAAACATTGTGGCCACATCAAAAGACGGAATCCACCAGGAAACTGAGTAATTTTAATTCAAAAACCATGTACCAAAATAACTTAAAGAATATTGCATTCTTTTTTACATTTTTCAAGGGCTAAAGATGTAATTAGTCATCTGTAATAACACCAAAGAAAATTTCTCATGGGAGTCCGAGAAAATGAATGTCAAATTTCCCAAGAATTGTGAAAACACATGCAAATTTCTGAAAAATTTCATGTGAAAGATTTAATTTTGTGAAATTTGACATTCATTTTCTCGGGCTCCCATAAGAAATTTTCTTTGGTGTTATTACAGATGACTAATTACATCCTTAGCCCTTCATAAATGTAAATTTGAATGCAATATGTTTTAAATTATTCTGGTACAAGGTTTTTGGCCACTGAAAATTAAAATTACTCAATTTGCGGGTGGATTCCATCTTAAAACTCAAGTGGGTCAAAATCATATACATCACAACCAAAGAACAAAGAGGGCAATTGCTGATTCTGTTTCTAATATTTCCCTGATTTGACTTTTGAATTTCAGTTTCGAAAAAGCGAGGGCCGGAAGTTGTATCAGAAAATCTCGCGGTTTTCCTTAAAGAACGTATATGTACTGATATTTTGCACTTGGAAAATTTACCGGTTGGGGCATTGCCAGCTGGACTGTGGCTCAGTTTACAATTCACCCTTTAAGCTCCAATTGATTTCCAATTACAAATTCTCCAAAATGATGTCCTTACATTTTGGTAAAGAAATAAGTTCTCATAACCTCTTCTCTTGACTATGTATTGATTGTTAAGAGAAAGTTGATTTTGGTGACTTAATTTTGGAGCTTGAAAAGAGTAATGGAGGTTATGAATGGTCCTTAAGGTGAATATGAATTTAAGATAGACATTTTGGATCGTCACTGTCAGAAATAAAAGTCGTCCCTCTGTCGTCTATGTCAGAGATGATCAGAGAGTCTGATCATCTGCAGATGACAGAGAAAAGACCCTGCCTGTGTGGTGTCCAGGCGGGAAGAGGGGAGCACTGGTCTATATTCCCAACACCCCCCCCCCCCCCCCCCCGCCACCCCTTACAGGCTGGTACTCAACTACTTCGGCTAAACTTGAACAAAATTTTCGGTAAAATAATGACTCTATATCGTCGCTTAAAACTTACTTGCCGAGCAGTATAAGGTGCCCTTCAGGGTTTTCAATTTTTTTTAGTGCATTGTGAAACTGAAACTTGGCATTCCTCTGACAGGACATCCTAAAGAGAAGACGGGTTAACTGACAAGCTGACAGTAAGAGCTTAAAATCTTGCACATAAAGTAAACATTTTAGTTCTTTTAGACACTGATGTCTGCTCATTAAGTTTTATTTATAATTTTAAAGTCAATTATAGAGTCCTGTAATATAGTTTCCTCCTTTGAGTCTGTGAAAGAAGACGGCTTTTTCGTTGTCATGATTTGAAATTAATGTGAAAATTTTTTTTTATTGACAACAATGCTAACTATTAAAATCCTATTTACAATTAATTCGCTTGAAAAAAAAAAAAAAACTATTCATTCAAAACGCTATTTACAATTCCTGCCGATTTAAAAAGCACTTAATTTAGTTTAGTTAATTTAACTAAAAAAAATTTATTCGAATTAAAAAACATTTCATTTCAATAATAAAAAAAAAATGTAGACTGAAATAGACTTTTTTGGCAAGTCCCACATGATTATTATTTTTATTTCTATGATTATTTTTTTTCAGTATGAAATTAAATTCTACGTTTAGTTACCATGATATAGTAGGACTTTCCTGGTTATAACTAAAGCCGTGATGTGTCCACGAAATATTTCAAACGAGTCACTTTATAGAAATATTTCCTTCCGTTTCTCTTGTTTCTTTGAATAATTAGAAATAGACTTTTTTCATTTTGTCTGTTTGTCCTTAAGTTAGAATTTCGGAAGTGGTTCAATGTCACCTAATTAACAAGGCAAACCTATTTAATTTAAGCTGCATAAAATGTTTTCATTTTCTTTTTTTTTCTTCTCACTTGATTTTGTCTTCCGTGGTTGCTCAGTATGCCGTGAACATTTTTTAAAAAGGAAAGCGGGAAACCTTTTTCATAAAAGCTAGCTATAATCAATTGGAACGAACAACTTAAAGGTAACAATATTTATTGTTTGTGATTATGCATTAGCTAACCCATGTAGACCACACCAAAATGAAGAACTTATCGAAAAAAATCCCTCAGTTTTTTTTGTAAGGTCTTATATTAAAGACGATGCTGAGGAACAACCAGTTTTATTTATATGTGGGAACTTAAATAAGACCAATTCACACCAAATGGTCAATTTAGAGTTCAGAAAGGGATGGCCGGGACACTTGCCAGCTATATAGACTGATACTATCTATTTTACAAAGAATTCTTTCTCTCGGCCAACCCCTAAATCCGCTGGACATCTTTCATTTCATATAGTGAATTATCTTACATAAGAGTTTTTTTATGTAGTCATTTATTTAATCATTTTCACACAGAAAGAAAACTTACAGAGACCCCTTTGTTACATAACTTTAATTTATTAGGATTTTATCCGTGGACTTTTATTATTGTAAGTAACAATGTATGCATATGGAAGAACTCAACTTTGTTGAAATTTAAATTTCACCCTTCTTTGATAGGAAATTCACTTAATGTTTCAGTAGTTTCGTTCTGACGGAAGGTCCAGCGCCCTGGATATACCATTCAGCGAGCAAGTACTCTGACACCATACGTCAGTTGAAAAGTAATTTTTTTTTTAAATCTATTTGTCTATAATTTACTTTTGTATTTTTGATATATATTTTTTTAATTTGTGTATTTATTTTTTAATAATTTAATGTTATTTTGGATCGGGACCTTTCTGTAGATCACCTACGGGTGAGAAAGCTTCCCGTTAAAATATCATTAAATAAAATAAGTAACTATTTATAATTTTATCTTTTCACGAAAGTCAATCACCTTTAACTATAAACTAAGACCACATTTGAAAAACTACGTTCTTTCCTCTTCCTTGATACTCAGCTTCCCCTGTTATGTGATATAATTTAATTTAAAAACTTTTCAATTCTATAATTATATCCTTTTACCACAATCTGAGACCATAAAAGTTCCCTTTTCATAAAGGTGCGAGAAGTAACTCGATGCGCGTTCGATGTTTCGTTTTCAGTTCTTTTTCAGTTCAGTTAATTAGTTAGCATTTTAATCATCAGTGAGATTGATTTTATTTTTATCAAAAGAAAGTTGTCATTTTAAAAAGTGAATTGCCACTTTTTGTGTAAACATCCCGAGGCGTAATGTAGTTTTTTCAACAGTTGTCTTCCTATCGGCTTGGTTCGCAGCCAGGTGGCAACGCATCCATTTTTTTGGCGGGGGGAGGTGGGGCAAAATATAATTATGGTATTTTCTAAAGTGGCGAATATTGGTGATCAGTGCAAGGTTTTGAAGAATTTACATAAATATGGTGTTTAAAAGTTCCCAGAGGAGAAAACCACTTTTGTTCTTGACCACTAACATGGCCACCCTGACGTAACGTGCAAAACAGCAATTCCGACGATTCCCCTACTAAAAGTTAACTTCAAAGCCGCTTAACTATGACGTCAAACTTAGCGACTCATCATAAAATTTATCTGGGAACATCTTAAAGTCGTCGTGACGGGTGCGTCACAATTGACTTCACCATTAAAACCCAGTTTTGACACTAATGTTTCAAAATATGCATTTTTTTTCTATCTAAAAAGGTTTTAGTTTACATTTTTACTTCTTGCCTTCGCTCACGACCCGAAAAACGCATAAAAATAACACCTCTTTTACATGCTATTACTCAGAGCAAGGCCTTTCCTTGAGGGTTTGCATGTTCTATGTCTGCTATGTGCTGCTTCGGCCGCTATTTTGCAAAATAGATGACTCAATTAAGGCAAACAATCAGTTTAACAGTCACATTTTCCATGCAGTGACGCAATCATGTGTTAATGTTACTCTTAAGCAGAAATTCGAAAGGACACAGGTAATATTAAATACTAGTAAGAGCGCTTTAGATTTTAAGACGAGGGCGACTATACGAGAACGAGATGTTCACAATACTACGCAGCGCGCGCGAATCAGTGTCGTTTTGGCGGGAAAACGTGATACTGTCGTCATGATTCTACTACGAGTTTTACCGAGAATGTGGTAGTGACAAAAACTGAAGTTATCAAATGTTGGGAATTTTATTATTTAGCAATCGGGAGAGGGCTTTACCTCCTTCAACGGGAATAAGCGAACAGACTACTAACTTTTGTGGTTAAAAAATAAAACAACAACAATGAAGTTTTCCGGGGGTGTCAATTTTTAAAGAATAGGCGAGGAAACTTAAAATCAAATGTCGCTCTTGTAGTCATTTTCGTTCTCAAACATGATCTAAAGCTCTCTACTGAAGAAAAGTTTGTACTGGCAAAAAGGTGGTAACGAAAAAAAAAAAAAAAAAACAGAAGAGTGCCGATCTAGTAAATTTACTAGCAAAAAAGTTGGTTTCATGCCGCATCTTCATAATTTCGAAATCTCGAATCGACGCGCGCGTTAAGTCTATTTGAGCGTTGACGTAAATTAAAGTTGAAATTTACTTTGCTTGAAATTAACATTGGTGACTCAGTAATTTAGTCTTATTGTCTTACTCAAGTATACTTATTCAGTCAACGTTTAGTAATGGCACACAATGTCGAAATGCTAGGCATACATAACTTTGAAGTGAAAGTTACTATTCCGCCAAGGCTGATCCGGTATCCTAAATATCAGACTCCCTCCGCGGAATCATTGCGGCAGTAACTAAGGCAAGAACGCTCAGTGATTTCAACTGGAATATAACCCAGGTCACTCTGTACTATCGAAGGTTAGCGCCATGTATATTTCGCAAAAAAAGTTTCTTAAAATTCAACCGTTATTTAATTACAGTTTGTTGCTATGATATCAGCACTCGCATCATTCGACATGACCACTTCCCGTTAGGCAAAGTTTCGTTCAAAGGTTTTTTGTGTTCAAAATGTAGAACTTAATTACAACAGGATGAACAACAGAAGTTTATTACGAAAAATTGAGTGGTAGAAATAATCAGTTACTTTAAAGGTTGGGAGCGTTAGAGACTGAGGTCTGAAAACTCATTCAGTTTATGGGCAATGGTGCCCCCTACAAAGCAAGGAATGGGCTTGTTTATTATATTAGTTTTCATTATCATTTATACAACGCTTTGAGGTTATCCATGACTTGAATCTTCCAGGGTCAAAACCAGAAACTTGTATATTCAGATTTTAAGAAATGTTAATATTAATTTGCAGTCTTTATAGCTTTCGCGCGGGGTCAGTTCTGATTGCTGGGCATGAGTGGAAGTTATAAGAATAAAGTTTACCTTGAGGACCAAAGTCAACAATCGACTTTGATTGAACAGGAGTGTCGCTCAGTTTTCTGTGCAAATAAGGATCGAAAACTGTTCCTCAGTTGAATTTCCGCCATATTTCAATTGTAAGGCTATTCTTTTGCTAGGCTACTCGTGGCCTGTTCCAGGCTCTCAGGTGGTGGGGAAACGCGAAAGTGAAAGGCAAGGGAAAAGTTGGCCGTGCGGTGAAAAGTTTCCTCCCGTTTTATTTTCGTATTCGCGCTTTCTCAATTCAGCGGACCCGACTCAGTCTTAGAGCCTGGAACAGGCTAGGCGGCGACTCGTGGCCTGCGAGCTTGACACAGACAGCTAGCTTGCAGGCTAACTACCTGTAAAATTTAATCTCGCCTACATCCTTTTCTTTTTAGATTCTTTTACGCTTTTTCTCTTTTATATTATTACAGTCGGACCTCCCACAACGGCCATCTTGGGGACAAAATAAAGTAAAGGCCGTTGTGGAGAGGTTAGGTAGCCGTCAGTAGAGATTTGACTGTAGTTTATAGGGAGAACTGTGCACTCTAGTATCTCAAAGTTAAAAAGACCAAAACGGCTAGGGAAAACTGAAAACAATTTTGGCGCGCCGCACAATATGATAGTAGTACTCATAGGGGAGTGGGCTACCGGCTTCCAGCGAAACTGGCGCGAGCTATATAGGGAGCTTAAGCAAAGACGTTTTTGAGCGACGCACGTCAACCGGAAGTGAGGTCTTCTCCCTTACTATATGCCTTGACGCTAAGAAATTTGTATTGCTAAGTTTCTTTTCTCTTATAAAGACGATATACCCGAGAGTTTCAACCAAACCAGCGCCCAATGATGCAAAAAGTCCACTTTCGGTTGACGTCCGTCACTCGAAAACGCTGTTGCTTAAGCTCCCTAGCTTATAAGCGCGTAAAATCTTCCGAATCTTGGACTTGGACATCAAATCCCCATCACCCCGAAATCAAGGATGAACGTCAACACGTACCGATTTTCTCATAAGGCTGATTTAGCAACATAACGGGAACGTCAGTTGACGTCGGGAAAGCGCGCGAAAAGGACAAACACGACTTCCGGTACTCAATTTGCCGCTCTGCCATTGGTCAAGCCAGTTGTTTGATTTGCGCGCGCCCTCGTCAACTGACGTTCCCGTTCTGTTGCTAAATCAGTCTTTTGACTTGCGGGGGACCTGGGGTCTTTTAATTTTCCATTTGCACTATATCAAGATAACTATTCTTTTGCTGCTAGAGGAAATTTATTTATCGCTGGGACGTTTTAATTAAGGAATGCTGTTAATATCTCCCAACCTTTCGCTCCTGTATTTGATTAACGAGGGTCGTAGAGGGTTATTTTCGTGATACGTGATTACAGTGAATTATTCGTCGTGTTCCGTGACCAAATTGTTGTCCGTGCCCCGAGAAAAACTCGAATTAATAATCGATATTCGGGATATTTTTTTTATTATTTTTCTATGATTTTCAGTTTCGAGACCTCCGGAAGATAAACAAAGAAAATGAAAGCATCAAAAGAGAATGATGAATTTTTGTAAGTTGCTATTTGCAGTCTTGCTTTTGCTTTTCGCAACTTTTAAGCTGTTTTTCAGGCTTTTAACACTGTTTTCTTTGCGTAAGAACAAGATAAAAAACGATACTTTACATGTTGATTATGTGCCCGGGGGGGAGGCACTTGGGTATTTTTTGGGTGGGTATGTGCCCCCCGGGACTCCAAATTTGCACCCCGTTCTAAAAAAGATTCCCCTAAAATTGATACCCCGTTTTAGAAATGGGCCAAATTTTTTTATACTCCGTTCTAGAAAGTTTGTAAATCGAAATAGCCCTGTTTTTTAAAAAGATATTTCTTTTTCTGTTCGACTTATACATCAAGTAAATGCTTCTTCATAATCAGCAACAATTTTAAGCAGAAGATAAAGCCGTGATCCACAGTTTTCTTTTTTTTATTTCCCATCTTATTAAATATTATCCCCCGTTCTAGAAAACGCCCCTGAAATGGATACCCCGTTCTAAATCAGGAGCTTCAAAATCACGACCCCGTTGGGCTGCACATACCCGTATAGGTAATGTATGGGAGTACCTCCCAGGGATTATGTGACTCGAAAACTAGAATGAAAGTTTGCTCTCTGTGACTCGTAATTAGTTACTATTTTGGTCCGTGAACCGCGAAAGAGAGTCCCTCTGTTCGACTCTCATTAACGGGCGGATGTCTGAGAGAGAGAGGGAAAACTCCGAGAAAACTCTGATCCACGTCACACCACTTACCGATTGAGTCGATTTTTTTCCTCTTTTTTGTCTTTTTCTTCCAATATGGAGCCTGGTCCTAGGCTAGACTGTCTAGAGTTAGTGGGCGGTGGCGAATTCAAATCATTTGAGAAAGAGGCAGTAATCATCACAAAGCATGATCATGTGTGCATGGAGCACAGCTGCACAGGCATTCCAAACTCACTAAGCCAGCGCAAAATTTTCAACAAGCGTTGGTTAAAATACATGTGCAGTGTTGCGTAACGAAGCGATTTTTAGGCGGTTCATATACGAACCCTATAAATCGCTTCGTTACGCAACATTGCCAGATGTATTAATTTTCAGCAAGCGCTCACTGTTAGTGTGTTTTGGATGCCTGTGGAGAGAGCTGACGAGAAAAATGACGTGGAAAAAAAGAAAAATAGTGATAATTCCTAAATTCTCAAGCAAAACAAACAGTGAACGTACTGTGGTACCTGTTACATAAAAAAACATTTGATTGACATCTCTCGTGACTCGACCATTGGTGAATATCGTCGATCAAATTTCCTAATCATAGTGACAAATGTGCTTTACTAATAGACCTAATAGTCGTCGTCAATCCATCGTTTGCAGCTTACAGAGTGGTTTCCTTCGTCGACTAGCAAGCAAAATGCTAAGAGGAGGTCTGGTCCTTTTGATGTTTGCGGTCCTCGGGAAAGGAGAGAAATGTCTAACGCATCCGAAATGTGACTGCAAAGAGTTTAAAGATTGGGTAGAGCTTCGATGCAGTGGACTGACCTCATTTCTATCATTGAAAGACATACACAACAACACGAGAGATCTGTAAGTATTAATTGCGTTGATATAAATGCCGTTTTTTGCAAATTTCAAGACACAAACTTGATTTTTATGGCAGAACGCGTGTATTAAGCTTGTTACTCTGGTCTGTGGATGAAATGTACTACTAAATAAATACAGTATTTTTAAGTGTGTGAGGCCCGTTTCAAACGTCGTGCTACTGCCGTGCCGAACTAAATTGATCGAATTAAATTCGACTTTAGCACGGCAGTAGCGCGACGTTTGAAACCAAGTCGTGCTACTGCCGTGTAGCACGGCAAGCTTTGCCGTGCTACACGGCAGTAGTTCGACTTGGTTTCAAACGTCGCGCTACTGCCGTGCCGAACTCAATTCATAAACTATAAATACATTAGAATACATTCAAAAGTTTCCTAAACCGTTTCTTTATTTTTGTGTTTTGTTTTCGGCAACAGCCGTTCTATTCGACTGAATTAAATTCGACGTCTGAAACCAAGTCGTGCTAGTGTCGTGCTACAGTCGAGCTACAGTCGAGCCAGCTTAGCACGGCAGTAGCACGACGTTTGAAACAGGCCTGACTGTAGTCACATGAAGTCCTCACTTAAGAAATGGTCCGCACGCACGATGTTGTTTTTTTCCTTTTTCTCAATGTCAAACCGCTTCACTTACTTGTATTCCACACAGCCGCGCCGCAAAAAGTATTCTCAAGCGTAGTTTCAGTTTTATAAAGCACAAAAGTGGAGAAAAAAATGAAAGCTGCACATAAATTCTCGCATTGCTTTTAACTTAGTTCATTCATTCGTACAGCAGACGGAGGGACTCACACATCTCACAGTATGACGTACAGAGTTTAACTCCATTGTAACCTGTCAAATACACGCAGTTACTCATTTCCATAACATAAAGTAAAACACAATTGACCAAAAACCGCGAGTCCGCGTTGTAGAGGTTAATATGTTGTTCGAATCACGTGGTGGAATTTACTTCCTCTGTGCCACAGAGTCAAAAGTTTCTCTGATAGTGTTTTGGTTTAATAAAGAATCAATAAACTCCCGTCTGTCTTCAGAAGCTCCAACAGTAGCAGAAACCAAAATTCAATGAGATCAACGAAAGTAGTGAAAAACAAACGGCGCGAGGATTTTGTTCACAGGATTAAGGTAGAATTTTGCTGCAGTTCTCAATTGGTTGTTGGGGGAGATACTAATCAAAACTATGGACAGTTTCAGACATTTTAGTAGATTCATTTCCCACTGAACTAACTTCCGTAAGCAAACGGTTAAACAACATACTATAAAATCTCGCCCCTAGACTGGTAGATATAATAATTCGCTTGTTTCGCTCCAAAGGTGAAAACGATATGGGTTTTAACGCGTCCTCGTGGTATTTCGCAATCACCTTCAGGAAGAGTCTCCGTGTTTACAAAGTAGCTCCCGTTGTTTCTAAAAACAGCAATAAAAAGGACGGAAATGACTCACACGTATGGTTCAGCCTGCCTTCTACACATAAACCCGCCACAGGCGCAGACAGAATACTAAACTGTTAATTTTGTACGACGCGATTCAATTGTTTTAGCAATTTTTCTTATCTCTGGGTAAACAATAATCACGCAAGACGTGTCTGTGAAACAGCTAGACACGTTTTAATAAATTTAGATGACTTACACTGCAAAACAACTTTTGTAAGAAAATACACACTTCCTTTACGCTTCTTAGATTAGAGATAGGGCTGAAACACGGTGTAAATTGTATAATTATGTCTTTGTTGTGGTTGGTGTTAAAGGTTATCATGGACTTAATTTCAGTTAGAGATAAGGTTTCTCGGGCTACCCTTAACCTTTTTGAGAATTTTTTTCAACTTTTTTAATGTTATTATTATTTATATATATATATTTTTACTAGGACATTTAGATACAGCTGGCAAACTCATATTCAATAAGCACCTCTTTTTCAGGGAAGATAATTCAACAAAAAGAGAAAATAACAAATGATATAATCTGCCTTACCACTTTCTAGACTAGTGGAGACGGATATTTTTATCTGAAAGGGCATTCATCCGGTTAAAAATATTCCCTCAGTCAAGTTGTATAAGACAGTACAGAAATATCAGGTTTAGGTAAAAAGACAGATTACACCCTTTTTTTCTATAAGAATATATTTTATACGCTGTGGCTATATGGCCGGTAACCGGTCAAGGTTTGACCGGCAGTCTTATATTCTCAGTAAATTTCACAAAATCGAAAAATTCCAGCTTATCTAACTTATCATATGTCGATTAAGAAGAGTCAGGTAATCCTGAAACGCTTTATAGATCTCAAGTTTAGCGTTTGGTTTACGCTGTGCTCAGAAAACGAAACCTTGTTTTGTGACACTTGGAACTTTTTTCAGGTCGACTGCCGGCGGTCAAGATTGTCAAAACTTTAAATGACCGGCAGTCTACCCTGCTAGCAGAGTCGCTTCGATTTTTCCTAGATAAGTCGGGAGATGGGAAAGAGGAAAGAGGAAAGAGGAAAGCGGAAAGAGGAAAGAGGAAAGAGGAAAGAGGAAGCCGAAAAAAGTTCTAAATGTCACAAAACATGGTTTCGTTTTCTGAGCCCAGCGTAAACCAAACGCTAGACTAAGTTGAGATCTATAAAGCGTTTCAGGATCGCTTGACTTTTCTTAATCGACATATGATTGTTTAGATTAGATGGATTTTTTTCGATTTGTAAAATTTATTGAGAATATAGGACTGCCGGTCATTTAGTGTTTTCAAAACCTTGACCGGTTACCGGCCATATAGCCACAGCGTATTTTATAAGGACATTGAGGCTCAAATGTGCCGCGAAATTTTAAGAATATTTTAAGGATAAACCGGAGGCTTAGAGTATGAAAAGGGCTCAATTGACTGTTTGAAAATCTGTACATACAGAACAATTTTACTTAAGAGTAGAAAATTATTCCTTTCACCAAACGGGAAAAACACTGGTACTTGAAACCCCAATACTTTCTAAGGCAGAAATGCAATAAGCAACATTTTATAAGAAGAAGAATATTTTCAACCTAAAATCGGCAGAAAAATAAGAATATTCAGCCTGGGCCGGAAAAACAACAATCTTATATAAAAAAAAAAGTGTAGATTGAGCAAGTACCAGTCCTCATCGAGTGTATGTAGCGAATAAGCACAGAGTTGTGGTCCGTGTCAAAGCAGCTGTTATCGTCAGAGGTCGACCCTGACGCCACTGTTTTTGTCAAACTGAAGCTCATTCGATTCAACAAGAAATAGATAATAAAGAATGACCTTCAAGAATAGTCCCTTGATGTGCTATTCGTTCATGTCAGAGACGGATGCTGAGGCCTAGTTTCTCCAAAGTCCCAGTCACTTTCCGGGCCAAGATCAAAATTTGAATTCACATTTGTTGCCGCTATTCATTTCCTACAGAAGTAGAGGGGAGAAGTTGATAAAATATCAAGCAAATTCATCTGGTGTGATCATGTCCGTAATTCTCATAACCACTCTGTTTTACAAAGCATTCAGCTATTACAAGGAGAAATTTGATGCTGATCACTCTCGAATTTGTTTTGATAACTGATCACTTTTGATCATATTATCTGGAAATTATTTTAAAAAAAGCCTCGATTTTGAAATGTAAACACTCCAACAACAGCTTTCCTAGCCTGGTAAACGCCGAGAAAGGGACCCGCCTTTTTAAGATCTGGTTGGCAAGTGCGGCAGGTGTATAAGTGTGTTATTTTACTTAGATTAAATTCATTTATTTTTTCCTGCTGTTGAACAAACAAAACTGAAGTTAAAGCTGATTTACAACCTATCTTAGTCACTCATACTTCGGCTTGGATGCAACTGAAATACAAAACACCTGCGGAAAAACCTCCCCAATGAGAGCGTTATGCATTATTGACACACAAAGGGAATCCGGTCCTATTTATCTCGCAGCATGCTTTACATCCGCTATTATTTTGCTTTCAGTTCATTTTAAAAATAGAGACATTCAGCAGTAAATTTAGAGGTAGCCCCACTTTAAGAATTTAACTCAGAATTTCCCGCAGAATCGCTGATAGCTTGTTCGTTTGTTTTTGTGTAATTTGCATGTTTAGAGGCTAAAAAAAAAAAAAATACATTTCATCGTAAAGTATACCGCAAAGGCATAATTATCGACTTTGACTAGGCTTTATATTAAGTGCTAGGATTAACCCTCCGACGAACTAATATCCTTAACAATTATTCCTCGAGTCCGAATGGGCTCTGAGTCAATAGCCCATGAGGCCGAAGGCCGAATGGGCTATTGACTCAGAGGCCATAAGGGCGAGAGGAATAATTGTTTTAGTAAAATCCAACTAGTTGGTCAAAAATATCGAGAATAAAAAAGTTTCAGCTTGTTAAAGCCTTTTTTGGCGCCAAAAAGCCCGCGCTTTTCGCTACTAGTGGGCTATAACATATAGCCTAGTAGTAGCTCAACCAATCAGAACGCAGCATTGATGATAGACCACTAGTTGGATTTTACTAATATCGAATAGCCTGACTGTTGCCACACGTGGACTCCGTGAGCGCCAAAGGCGGGAGGACGCTCGCAGAGTGAGCGAAAGCGAGCGACGGAAACGGGGTTTTAGAAAGTCGTCAGATTGTTTCCGGACTGTCAGAATGTCTCCGGAATAGGCTTATTAAACAAAAAAGACTGTCTTTTTTGTTTATTAAACCAATCTGACCTGGAAACTTTGGTTATTAAACAAAAAACATGGTATTTCTTGCTTAATACGCAAAAACGCGCGCCTTTATTGTTTAATAAGCAAATAAATTTTGCTTATTAAGCAAAAGAGCTGCCCTTTTAGGCTTAATAAGCAAAACTGCCACTACACAACCATGGCAACAAATTATTTCTCCCAGCCGCCATTACGGGAAAAATTATGTAAGGCTGAAACAACGCTACTGCAGCACCTTTGTACAAGAATTGTATTTTGTTGAATAGCCGACTGGTTAATCTCTCCATTCGAAGAAAAAAAGATGTGTCTTTTCGTTTTGGAACATATTATTTTGCCAAAGAAAGATCTTCGCAGCGCAGTGATCGGCGACTCGGCCGCGAGCAAGAATCTTGTTCAAAAGATTTGTTTTTAATAAAACAAAACGATGGCCGGCTGATTCCTTTCATGTTGTCAAAAGTGACATAAAGTTTCTCTGCTAAAGAAATACAAGAAAATTGAACGCTTTCAACAAAAAATAATGTTTTCATATAACGTTCCAGGTTTCCTTCAAAAGTGTAAACAGATCAGTGGAAATAAACATTTTACGCCATCCTGCGGTTCAAGTTCATTGGAGACTAACCCGATGTTTTACTATGTGTGGAAAACGTTCATATCACAGACTTTCAGTTTTTCAGAACGGTACGATTTTTCTATTGAAAGAAGAAGAGAAAACATTCACAAAACGGAATCTCCAGAGCATAATGTTATTTCTCTTCTTGGGCAACTGAGGTTCTCTTCGCTTCACACTCAGTTGGCGAAGGCATGAGCTGGAATAAAATCTAGCCTTCAAAACAAAATTTGTTTTTACTCCGATGACGCTGTCACTAAGGCGAAAGAAGAGTTTTCGTAATGCAAATAGAATAGCAAAATTAATTTATTTTATCGAAAAATGGAGTGTTCGTGGTCTAAAACAAACAAAGCATCAGGACAGAACTAATAACGGTATATCTTGCATCTGCCATCAAATTCTAGCGTGCAGGCATGAAGTTCAGTCATGGAAATTTAGCACCAAATTAAAGAAGCTACAATTTTTCTCAAGAATTTTTTTTCCGGTCTACCAGCCACAAAGAAAAGATTTTTATCTGTGTTTACATGGAATAGACTTAAAATACACAAAGATAGAGGCATGGTGTATATATGAAAGTAGCGATAATGCCATTCTGAGCTGCAAAGTTTGTTTATAACCAAATGAGACGGTATTTGTTGCTTAATAAACAAAAAGGTAGCCTTTTTTGTTTAATAAGCAATTGAATTGTTCTTATTGAACCAAAAAGGCGCTCGGATTTGCTTATTAACCGAAAGATACACAAGCCAATCAGGTTTTCTTTTCCAGTCGCGGCATTGCGGGAAAATTTACGTAGCGCGAAAACAACTGAATAGATAAACAGATTTAGCAGAAGCACCTTAAGTTCGCTTAAAAAATGTTTTAATTTTGTGGAATAGCCAGCTGCTAAATCTTTTTATTCAGCGTAAAAAGGAAGCAACTTTTCGTTATGAACAAGATGACTATTTTACCAAGGACAATTTATGCGGCAAAATAATCATCAAGGCCGCGAGCGCGGTTCTTGTTCAAAAGTTTTGTTTTGAGAACGAAGAACAGCGGACTTCTTCTATGGATGATGAATGTACACTGTATGTAATTCTACTGTTTAAAGGAAAATTACCCAAGGCGGCAGAAAACACGAATATTCTAACTTATCTTTTTTACTTTGGAGAGAGACATCTTAATCCTTCCCAAATGTAACGAAAATGAATAAGTGCAGAATAATTCGCTATCGCTGTGTTTTTTCTCGCTTTAAATCGTCGTCAATTTCAACGCGTTGTTGGTAAACACTGGCGTGAATTACACTTATCGTGAGAAATTTTATTATTAATGTTCACCACATTTCTGGACAAAAATAATGGTTTTCAATTCTAGTTTAACTCAAAAGCTTTCACAACTTTTTATTGACAAAAGGGACAGCTTTATCTCTGGAATTTTTCCTTAAATCTTTCCTTAAATCATCGAAAATTTCAACGCGTTGTTGGTAAACACTGGCGTGAATTACACTTGCCGTGAGAAATTTTATTATTAATGTTGACCACATTCCTGGACAAAATAATGGTTTTTAGTTTTAGTTTAACTCAAAAGCTTTCACCATTTTTTTCTTTTTTGCCAGAGGGAGAGCTTTGTTTCTGGAATTTTTCCTTCCTCACCGAAAGCGCTCCTCATATTTCGGCAGGGTTCAAAAACAGTCAGTGTTCAGAGCGATTACAGTATCAACAAATTATTTATTGATCGACATTCAGCCAGAAAAGAGAAAACCGACCGTGTTATTTTTTTTTTTTAAACAAGGGTGATATACCTCTCTAGACTCAAGATCTGAAAATAAATATCGATCAGATTTGTATTTTGGAGACTCACGAGCTTGTCCTTGTTTGTCTGCAATCACACGAGCGCAAGCGGCAATTTCATCTGTCTTTCATCTCGTGGTAACATACTAGCTGAAAGCTTCCAATTCGATTGGAAAGAGGACATTTTCTACAAACTAGAGAAATATACTCAACCAAACTGCATAACGACAAACCTTCGTCAAACCAGCCTAGTCAAACCAAATTATCAATACATGTACAAGTGCCATGATCGTGATGAGAAGCGCTCATTCACGCAATTGAAACCTGAGAGCACGACTCGCAGAATTGTGGAGAAAATTTAACTTCAGCATATTTCAAAACGAAAACTTGAACTAAATATATTTTCGAAAAGCATAGTTCATATTCACGGCCAGACAAAGCTGGAATAATACGGAATTCTTACAAGGCAGCTTTTATACGCACTGTACTAAGTGTTGAAAAGTTTACTGCAGTTTGAAATTTGATAGCATACAGTACAGTATGTGGTCCTTGGTCCGCGTGTAAAAGTCATTAACTTGAATATCTTACCCGAATCGTCATGTAACGAGCTGAAATACTCCCTGAAGATAGCTTTTATGTTCCTGTCGATAATCCTGAAGTTTCAAGTTCGAGACATAAATATTTTGCTTGGAATTCGCAAAAAGGCGACCGTTTAATTTTCGATGGTCCTTGATCCGCGAATCTGGTCCTTGGTCCGCGTCTCAGGTAAGCAGCACGATAAAAACGTAAAAATGTTATAGTTTCCACACGAAAACGTGATTTTCACAGTATTTCTTGTATTTTTTTCTTTTCTTGATGCAATTAAGCTAAAGTTTTTTTTCCGAAGATGTTGTGAGCATAAAATAATCTGCTTTTCTTTCAAAGACTTCAGACAACAGTCTCCTCGAGTCTCCCACACGAGCGTCGACGAGCGGTGTTTAGCGCGGTCGAAAATAATTTCCAAAAACTCTGTATGTACTCGAGGTATTAAAAAAGAGAACTTGTAGACATGTATAGGGACGACTTTCAAAACATTCTTCGAAAACAAAGGCCGTCGCTTTTTACTTTGGAAAGTTTTATTCTACCAAGGTCATAGGACGCGGACCAAGGACCGCTAAGCGAAATTTGGTGATATTTTTCAAGAGTCGCTAAAACAAAAAATTCAGCGTCTACAGCAATATGCTTCCAACAGCAGAAATAAATTGATCTGAAAACCTGTTCTGCAAAAAGGTAAGTCTTCCCGTTGCGTTTTAGTTATTCGCAGGCTAAGTAAACATGACCACGTAATTTACGGTGCCGCAAAAATCCAAACTTCAAGAAAGACAAATTAACCTACCTGTCAACAAACTTTAATTTCGCGTCTTCGCCCGCAGCAAGAAGGCTGAAACTTCGTCATATGAAAGAATGCTAATCAGTAAATCACGATATCTTTCATAATTCAACGTATATTTTTTCTTGACGAAATATTTTATCATTTTCGGAAAAGACGCGGACCAAGGGCATCGGGGACTTGCGCGGACCAAGGACCACATACTGTACTAGTCTGATCTGGAAAATACACTTTTTATATCGTCTACGTGACAAAAATTCACATAATTTTAAGTAAAATCTGTTATTATTGTTTAATATTTGACTCACTAAACCGTTCAGAAATGCCTTTAGAAAACAGCACTTTTGTGTTTTGAGAACAACTTTCCCCTCCAGAAAAATAGTATCCCCGGCCGCGCGCCGGCATGAAAGATCGATTTTTTTCACTGCCGTTCGTTCGCAGAAAAATAATCTTCAATTTAATAATCAAAATAAGAAACCTTTTTAGGATGTAATTTATTCAATCAATACTTTGCTATACACTGTACCTTTTTTAAAAAAGATCGAAAAGTACTTGGAATATGGTCTGCAAAGCCTGTGCAAACTGAAATCAGTGATACCGGTTGTCACGCTACGCGTGAGATTTCTCTCCCTCAGATCACATGTGGTATGATTTAAAGAAAAGGCAGAAGAACTCTTATCAGGTTGTACGGAATACTAACTAATGAGCAATACTACAGTGCTTTCTCTTTCTTGTTGAAATTTTTTACCGCGGCAGCGAGTTGAAAAACACATGCAGATTGCAGACAAATTTGAGAACCAACTCATCAATTGAAAGTTTTAGCGCCGAATCGGTGTTTTCGCGGGAATGTTAAGCTGAGTATAAAATAACACAAACGTTTTTAAATTGCTACCTGTTTAATTAACGTTAAAAGAAGATTAACGATCCAGAATCGTCTCTTTGACTAACAAGTCGAGATAAGGCGCTAAAAGTCAGAAGAAAACTAACTCACCTAAATCAATGTTCCTCAGCGTTCAGCAAATGCAGAATTATAAAACTCTTGTGAAAAGTCATGGCTTTTAAACCCCATTTAAAAGGCAACTGTTCCTTTGATTTCTTGAATCATAGTTCAGAGTTAAGTAGTACAGATCTTACTCCTTGATTTGGGCTTTATATATTACTCCAGGTTTTTCTTCAGTTCTTGCAATATATCCGGCTGTTAATAATTTCAAGACTTAGGCTTAAATAAAGAGTTTGAGGCTGTGCACGATTTTCACCAAACGCCTTCACACAAGTAATTCGAAGTAATTCTGTTCGAACGTCCAACGAACGGATGATTATCGGATTGTCTTCGTGAGGAGAAGCAATAAACGTGCTGCACAAAGAGCGTACACCAGTCCAGTAAAGAACATATACGGTGATTTCAAAGCACATAGAGTAAGAAACTCGCTGAAGAAGAAGTGGATCTATCCGCGGTAGGCAAGCTTTTGCAAACAACTGTTGATGCTTCGATTGACTTTAACGTGGCTCTCCCTCGCGCGCTGTTGGAAAATTTTCTTTGATCGCGCTATAAATGCTTTAACACTTTTCCTGGCGTCCGTTCCCTTCTTTCACAGAAGGCCAAAACAAAGTTGATGGGCTGTCAAAATGTGTCCAATCACAGGGCTGGCTGTCAATCAGCCACTGCACGGTCAAAGTGACTCAAGCCCACTCACGCACGTGAGCTAGAATAAGTTTGTTGCTGGCAGCGTCGCGCCAGCAAGCGATCCCCAGACTCAACAGACAACAGTCAGTGTGAATTTACATCTTTAAGAACGTGTTTAATGTAGACAACAAGACATCGACGACCTCCTCTGATCTGGATCTGATCTGACCGATAAGTACAGAAAAAAGTGTGTGTATTGTTTTGCTGGAAGCCGACATGATAGAAGTTCGCCTTTCCTTTGCAATATTTGGATTCGACAAGTGAAGGCCTTGTTTATTCATTTTCCACACAGACCATTTAAAAAACTTGATAACTTAAAACTTATTCTAGCTCACGTGCCTTTGCGTGAGTGGGCTTCAGTCACTTTGACAGCCAGCCCTGTGATTGGACACATTTTGACAGCCCATCAACTTTGTTTTGGCCTTCTGTGAAAGAAGGGAACGGACGCCAGGAAAAGTGTTAAAGCATTTATGGCGCGATCAAAGAAAATTTTCCAACAGCGCGCGAGGGAGAGCCACGTTAAAGTCAATCGAAGCATCAACAGTTGTTTGCAAAAGCTTGCCTACCGCGGATAGATCCACTTCTTCTTCAGCGAGTTTCTTACTCTATGTGCTTTGAAATCACCGTATATGTTCTTTACTGGACTGGTGTACGCTCTTTGTGCAGCACGTTTATTGCTTCTCCTCACGAAGACAATCCGATAATCATCCGTTCGTTGGACGTTCGAACAGAATTACTTGTGTGAAGGCGTTTGGTGAAAATCGTGCACAGCCTCAAACTCTTTATTTAAGCCTAAGTCTTGAAATTATTAACAGCCGGATATATTGCAAGAACTGAAGAAAAACCTGGAGTAATATATAAAGCCCAAATCAAGGAGTAAGATCTGTACTACTTGACTCTGAACTATGATTCAAGAAATCAAAGGAACAGTTGCCTTTTAAATGGGGTTTAAAGGCCATGCCTTTTCACAAGAGTTCTATAATTCTGCATTTGCTGAACGCTGAGGAACATTGATTTAGGTGAGTTAGTTTTCTTCTGACTTTTAGCGCCTTATCTCGACTTGTTAGTCAAAGAGACGATTCTGGATTGTTAATCTTCTTTTAACGTTAATTAAACAGGTAGCAATTTAAAAACGTTTGTGTTATTTTATACTCAGCTTGACATTCCCGCGAAAACACCGATTCGGCGCTAAAACTTTCAATTGATGAGTTGGTTCTCAAATTTGTCTGCAATCTGCATGTGTTTTTCAACTCGCTGCCGCGGTAAAAAATTTCAACAAGAAAGAGAAAGCACTGTAGTATTGCTCATTAGTTAGTATTCCGTACAACCTGATAAGAGTTCTTCTGCCTTTTCTTTAAATCATACCACATGTGATCTGAGGGAGAGAAATCTCACGCGTAGCGTGACAACCGGTATCACGGATTTCAGTTTGCACAGGCTTTGCAGACCATATTCCAAGTACTTTTCGATCTTTTTTAAAAAAGGTACAGTGTATAGCAAAGTATTGATTGAATAAATTACATCCTAAAAAGGTTTCTTATTTTGATTATTAAATTGAAGATTACTTTTTTGCGAACGAACGGCAGTGAAAAAAATCGATCTTTCATGCCGTTTCTGGAGGGGAAAGTTGTTCTCAAAACACAAAAGTACTGTTTTCTAAAGGCATTTCTGAACGGTTTAGTGAGTCAAATATTAAACAATAATAACAGATTTCACTTAACATTATGTGAATTTTTGTCACGTAGACGATATAAAAAGTGTATTTTCCAGATCAGACTAGTACTGTATGCTATCAAATTTCAAACTGCATTAAACTTTTCAACACTTAGTACAGTGCGTATAAAAGCTGCCTTGTAAGAATTCCGTATTATTCCAGCTTTGTCTGGCCGTGAATATGAACTATGCTTTTCGAAAATATATTTAGTTCAAGTTTTCGTTTTGAAATATGCTGAAGTTAAATTTTCTCCACAATTCTGCGAGTCGTGCTCTCAGGTTTCAATTGCGTGAATGAGCGCTTCTCATCACGATCATGGCACTTGTACATGTATTGATAATTTGGTTTGACTAGGCTGGTTTGACGAAGGTTTGTCGTTATGCAGTTTGGTTGAGTATATTTCTCTAGTTTGTAGAAAATGTTCTCTTTCCAATCGAATTGGAAGCTTTCAGCTAGTATTTTACCACGAGATGAAAGACAGATGAAATTGCCGCTTGCGCTCGTGTGATTGCAGACAAACAAGGACAAGCTCGTGAGTCTCCAAAATACAAATCTGATCGATATTTATTTTCAGATCTTGAGTCTAGAGAGGTATATCACCCTTGTTTAAAAAAAAAAAATAACACGGTCGGTTTTCTCTTTTCTGGCTGAATGTCGATCAATAAATAATTTGTTGATACTGTAATCGCTCTGAACACTGACTGTTTTTGAACCCTGCCGAAATATGAGGAGCGCTTTCGGTGAGGAAGGAAAAATTCCAGAAACAAAGCTCTCCCTCTGGCAAAAAAGAAAAAAATGGTGAAAGCTTTTGAGTTAAACTAAAACTAAAAACCATTATTTTGTCCAGGAATGTGGTCAACATTAATAATAAAATTTCTCACGGCAAGTGTAATTCACGCCAGTGTTTACCAACAACGCGTTGAAATTTTCGATGATTTAAGGAAAGATTTAAGGAAAAATTCCAGAGACAAAGCTGTCCCTTTTGTCAATAAAAAGTTGTGAAAGCTTTTGAGTTAAACTAGAATTGAAAACCATTATTTTTGTCCAGAAATGTGGTGAACATTAATAATAAAATTTCTCACTATAAGTGTAATTCACGCCAGTGTTTACCAACAACGCGTTGAAATTGACGACGATTTAAAGCGGGAAAAAACACAGCGATAGCGAATTATTCTGCACTTATTCATTTTCGTTACATTTGGGAAGGATTAAGATGTCTCTCTCCAAAGTAAAAAAGATAAGTTAGAATATTCGTGTTTTCTGCCGCCTTGGGTAATTTTCCTTTAAACAGTAGAATTACATACAGTGTACATTCATCATCCATAGAAGAAGTCCGCTGTTCTTCGTTCTCAAAACAAAACTTTTGAACAAGAACCGCGCTCGCGGCCTTGATGATTATTTTGCCGCATAAATTGTCCTTGGTAAAATAGTCATCTTGTTCATAACGAAAAGTTGCTTCCTTTTTACGCTGAATAAAAAGATTTAGCAGCTGGCTATTCCACAAAATTAAAACATTTTTTAAGCGAACTTAAGGTGCTTCTGCTAAATCTGTTTATCTATTCAGTTGTTTTCGCGCTACGTAAATTTTCCCGCAATGCCGCGACTGGAAAAGAAAACCTGATTGGCTTGTGTATCTTTCGGTTAACAAGCAAATCCGAGCGCCTTTTTGGTTCAATAAGAACAATTCAATTGCTTATTAAACAAAAAAGGCTACCTTTTTGTTTATTAAGCAACAAATACCGTCTCATTTGGTTATAAACAAACTTTGCAGCTCAGGATCGAATGGCATTATCGCTACTTTCATATATACACCATGCCTCTATCTTTGTGTATTTTAAGTCTATTCCATGTAAACACAGATAAAAGTCTTTTCTTTGTGGCTGGTAGACCGGAAAAAAAATTCTTGAGAAAAATTGTAGCTTCTTTAATTTGGTGCTAAATTTCCATGACTGAACTTCATGCCTGCACGCTAGAATTTGATGGCAGATGCAAGATATACCGTTATTAGTTCTGTCCTGATGCTTTGTTTGTTTTAGACCACGAACACTCCATTTTTCGATAAAATAAATTAATTTTGCTATTCTATTTGCATTACGAAAACTCTTCTTTCGCCTTAGTGACAGCGTCATCGGAGTAAAAACAAATTTTGTTTTGAAGGCTAGATTTTATTCCAGCTCATGCCTTCGCCAACTGAGTGTGAAGCGAAGAGAACCTCAGTTGCCCAAGAAGAGAAATAACATTATGCTCTGGAGATTCCGTTTTGTGAATGTTTTCTCTTCTTCTTTCAATAGAAAAATCGTACCGTTCTGAAAAACTGAAAGTCTGTGATATGAACGTTTTCCACACATAGTAAAACATCGGGTTAGTCTCCAATGAACTTGAACCGCAGGATGGCGTAAAATGTTTATTTCCACTGATCTGTTTACACTTTTGAAGGAAACCTGGAACGTTATATGAAAACATTATTTTTTGTTGAAAGCGTTCAATTTTCTTGTATTTCTTTAGCAGAGAAACTTTATGTCACTTTTGACAACATGAAAGGAATCAGCCGGCCATCGTTTTGTTTTATTAAAAACAAATCTTTTGAACAAGATTCTTGCTCGCGGCCGAGTCGCCGATCACTGCGCTGCGAAGATCTTTCTTTGGCAAAATAATATGTTCCAAAACGAAAAGACACATCTTTTTTTCTTCGAATGGAGAGATTAACCAGTCGGCTATTCAACAAAATACAATTCTTGTACAAAGGTGCTGCAGTAGCGTTGTTTCAGCCTTACATAATTTTTCCCGTAATGGCGGCTGGGAGAAATAATTTGTTGCCATGGTTGTGTAGTGGCAGTTTTGCTTATTAAGCCTAAAAGGGCAGCTCTTTTGCTTAATAAGCAAAATTTATTTGCTTATTAAACAATAAAGGCGCGCGTTTTTGCGTATTAAGCAAGAAATACCATGTTTTTTGTTTAATAACCAAAGTTTCCAGGTCAGATTGGTTTAATAAACAAAAAAGACAGTCTTTTTTGTTTAATAAGCCTATTCCGGAGACATTCTGACAGTCCGGAAACAATCTGACTCCTGACTACCTGAATAGCAGGCATCAGAGGGGATAAGAAAGAGAGCTTCCTATCTAGGGTTTCCTTTGGAAAAATCCAATATGGATTTACGTTGAATAAATACAGAACTTTTTTCAACTAAAGAAATTGACTATTCAAGCAACACACCTTTACCATGGCAACCATGACCATCTAGGGATACCCAAAACGTTTCGCGGGAAGACTAAAAACAAATTAACGTGTCAATTAAAGGAAATACGACGCTGATGAGAATTCCGAATTTGTTGTTGTTCTTTTTTTTCTTGTGGAGAGAAAAAGAGTTGTATTTTCGATTCGAGTGTATCCAGATTCAGATAAAGAAACTTACTTTTAGATTAAGTAAAACAAACAAAATGTTTCTCATTTCCATTTTTGGGGCCGCCTCTCTTTTTTTATTATTATTTCTTACTGGAACAGTTCGAACGATCAAAAACCAACAGGTATATATTTTCAACGCCAATTATTCTATAATCCTGCGTTACAGACAACAGCATTTATTAAATGCAATAAATGCTGTCCTATATCGACGTTTTCAATGCACCCTGCCGATTGCGATATATCGTATGACGCATCAAGTTCTTTAAAACATGCACCTGACCTTTCATTTACTATTGTTTAACCGAAGAACTCAAATTAACCCTGGGAGAGGAAAATAATTTAACTTTTGGCAATAATGAAAAACTGTGAAAAGTTTGAACCCTGGAGTCATTTTTAGGACTACGTTTACCCAGACGATCATACTCAACCTACTTATGAAGTAATAAAAAAAGTCGGAAATAGCAAAAAAGCGCTTGCCCGCTCTCTTTTTCTTTATAGATTTTCTTCATAGAAATCTGGACGAGAAGCATTTGTTGTTGTTGTTACTGAGTTTTTTCTAAATTAGCCTTGTAACTATTTTCATAGCTGGTATCACTTATTAACCTTTGTTCTTTTTTATTCTAGGCTTATAATGCGGTCGTCGTTTTCTAAAATCCCAGCTGGAGTACTTAGACAAAGAAAGAAACTCTCAATACTGTACGTATGTACTTCATGCTTTGCGATCCACTTCTTTTTCTAAGCCACTGCGGATAAGAGCTGATAGAAAAACGTCTAATTTATATTTAATGATTAATAACGTGGATTAAATTCATATTTTCAAGTGCGATGGCAACAAGAGTTGGTTTCGCGTACCTTTCATTATGATTTCTTCCTGATTGATCAAGTGCTATTTTTTTCCGTAGCGACAGCAATGCTAAAAGAGCATTTTAAAAAAGAATGTTATAGTTGAAGTGATAGTGTATTTAGCACATAAGTACTAATCATTGACGAGACTATATTAAGTCTCCTACAACGGAAAGGGCCACCATCTCCACCCGGTCATCCGAGATACGCGAAGGTCAAGCCGTTTGCCGGGCAGGGACTGCGATAAAGGGGTGAAGCGGGGGGTGGGGAGGTGGTCGCTTACGAGAGTCTGGCCATAGAAAGTCTCTGTTCGCTGTTTTCGTATAGCTTTTCTCGATCCGCTCTCCCTACTTAATTTTGGTGCCTGGAACAGCCAAGGTTAAAGAGACGGGGGGGGGGGGGGGGGGGGGGAGGAGGGTTGGAGAGCAAAAGGACTCTCTCCTCCTCTCATCGCTTTTGTTTTTCCTCTGCTCTCTATATTTAGCGCCAGACTCCACCAACTGAACGCCTGGAAAATTCAGGCTACAGATCAGCGCGCTATCAAATAAGCTCATTGTATACCCTTTCTTAAGATTCGACGGACTAAATATTGATTTAATTCTTCGTAGAATTCTTAGCGGCAATAACATAAAAGAGGTTGAAGATGGTGCATTTGATGGCCTCGAGAACCTTTTTGAAATGTAAGTAGTTTACTTTGTTTAATTTAATAAACTCTATTCGCCCGCTTCAAATTACAAACAAACACGAAAGAAATACTTACATGTAAGAATTTCCTTGTGAAATTTCGGTGCTGTTCTTAGACCATAAGCCCGGGTAAACCTTTGTAAATGTATTTGGTGTAATCGATTACTAATGCAAAGACGTTTTTTGTGTGTGATCTAAAGCTATTTTTATGCTTAAATTCTTTTAAAGAAATTTGGATCACAACAGACTAGAAAAATTCCCCGTCTTCAAGACCAAGTCCACCTTGAAAAGACTGTAAGTATGTTTGCTGTTACAAGTTATTAAACACAAAGCCTTAGAATAGCGTTTTATATTTTCCGTTCATTCATTCATTCATTCAGCCATTTAGTTATTCATCAGTTTAAAATAAATTGTATACACTTAATTCCTCTTAGTTTAAGGAGCACATCGAGTGACTATAAAAGTCAGTTAGTTGTGCGTGTGTTTTAATCTGACAAATATTGAAATCCGTTTGGGGACCACAGAGAACTCGAAGAACTCTACTACAGCAGATAGATCTATTTCAAATGGCATAATTCCTCTAAATTAAAGGTGACTTGACTGATTAGTCGCCAAAACAAATCAAGTGAATGTAAAATTCAGTCAGTTTTTTAATTTATCTGACAAAGTAGCCCTAGAGAGTCTGATGGTGGGAGGCACATCTAAATCGTTTGTAAAACTGTGACATCGCGCTAGATTTTAGGTTTTTACCGAAGTTCAGAGTTCCAAAGTTGCCAGGAAGACCTTTGAAAAATTTCAATTTCTGCAAATTAACATGGCGATAATCAAAGTTCAATCAGAGTTTTCAGGGGAGTTAAACAATGTTTCTAAACAAAGGCTGTGTCTGATAATCATTCGAGGCCAGGAAAAAACTATCAGTAGGATCATGGACTACATTCAGGCCTAGGCCAAATGTCGATCTTTTCATGAGACGAACCAAACGTAGTGACTTAAATTTATGAAAAGTTCGAAGTCTGGCGAAGTTGACTTCTTCGTCTGAATGAGTTTGGATCGTCCAAAACGTTCTGAGTCTGCTTCATATGGATAGAACGTCTGGAGATCGTCTCCGGGACAAACGTCGATGTTCACATGTAACCTGCGATCAGGTGATTTTTTTTTTGGCGAAGGAAAAAATTCGCCTGATTGCAGGTTAGTTCACATGCGACGAATTAGACTAATAAATCAACTCGAAATTCGTTATCTCCTAAGTTCGACGTCTGAGCCAACAGACGATCTTGATTTGATTTGGGTCGACCCTAATTGGACTGAGTTTGGTTCGTCTCATGGTAAGTTCGACGTTTGGCCTAGGCCTGAGCTCTCGCTAACTTTTTCTTATCATCTTATAAATTTCAGATACTTAAACAACAACAATATCAAAACACTGCCGAGAATGTCACTGAAAAATCTACCGGAGCTGAGGAAATTGTAAGTAGTTGTTGTGTTTTGTATTTTGGATTGTAAGTAGTTGTGTGAGAGAGTATTATTATCTTTTTTTGACCAAAGAAAGCTCAAACTACCAAACCACGTGGTATGGCTATTACCCTACGCATGCGCACGACTATATCATTCGGGCAGTAACAGCCACAACATCGCGGCCTCTGGGAAGGAGATTGTGGAAGCCATGGCATAGCCTTAAGGCCCCTTAACAACCAACGGCCGTATTCAGGCGTCCCTCGTGCTGTGCTCATGAGCAGGCCATGGGAAGGCGAAACATCTGTCTATGGCTGCCACTACCCGGGTGATATGACTGTGTGCATCCGTGAGATACAGCCACACCGTAGAGTTTGTAAAAAGAAAAGCACTATATTTGGGTGTGTATACATTTAGCTCGAAACTAATTGAGGGCGCTATTTTACATCCCCTACTAGAGACGGAATCGCCGCTTTACGTGGTCATCTCGTGCCACACGAAATTCTAGCCTTGCAGGGCAAAGTATCCTGAGAAAACAGCCGACGCCAACACTGGTTTCTCCTCGAAATGACGTCTGAGACGCTACCCAGATCTGGGTAGTGCTTCTGATTGGTTGAAGCAAATTTTCAACCAATCAGAAGCACTACCCAGATCTGGGTAGTGACGCGTCATCAGTATTGAATTTCTGCACTTGTTTCTGAGAAGTCAGTTCGCAGGGAAACCAGTGATCGCGTCCTGAAGTGCCGGCTGTTTTCACAGGCTACAGGGCAAAGGTATTAATACCTTCGTTCCTTAGTTATTTTGAAGACCCTAAGTATTGGTACGGCCCTGGGGCCTGTTTCTCGAAAGTCCCGATAATTAACGGGCCCGGTAAGCTGTCTCCGTTTTCATTAAAGATCGAGATTTCAATAGTTTTGCATGTAACATGATAAAACTATCAGTTAATGAAACGAAATGGAGTAGTTTGCTCGCCAGGACCCGCGCTCTTATTCTTTATATTTTGATTTGAATATTTCATTTCGGGCCCGAAAAGTTACCGGGACTTTCGAGAAACGGGCCCCTGGGCATGGAACCCGCGATCACCTGCTCGAACTAGTCAAGCACTTTACCGTGGACTGAGCTAGGCCTGCCACGGTACTGGGTAGGGTGTACTTCTTACAGCTTTGGTGTTATATCTCTTAAAGTCTGTCAAGCAGGGTCGCAATAAGTAGAGCGATTTTCGTCTGACCTTGAAATGAAAGCGCGCGAACAAAACAGAAACGACAAACTAACGGAAATAGAGCGATTTGATTGGTTTATCAAACGGACAGACAAACGCGCCTGGCTTTTCATTGGTTAAGCGAACGCTCAGGTGAAAAAACTTCATGCCCGAGAACTTTCTAGAAATCAACCGATACTTCGCTTTGACGTCATACTACAACACGATTGGCCAATCGAACAATGCCTTCTGCATATTAGGGTTTCTTTGGCGGGAAAACGAAGAGGCCATGTTTTGATCTTTTCATCCATTGGCTGATGAAACAAAGAACGAACACTTACCGAAACCTTTTTTCAAGGTCATACGAAAATCGCTCTAATAGCAATGAATGACTATATGTTAATCAAAACAGCAATACAGTCACTACTAATTGGTCATTAAAAAAAACATCTTCTGACTCTTTTCACCTTGCAGGGAACTAAATAACGCAGAGATCACGGAAATACCAGACTATATGTTTAGCAATAACAAGAAGCTATCATCTTTGTAAGTACTTAGCATTTTCTTCTTCTTCTTTTTGTTCTTGTAACAAGAGAGATAAATGTGCGAAAACAGAATCTTAGGCGATGGCCGGATTTGAGAATTTCACTAAAGTTATTTTAACGGAAGTCAATTCCTGGGATGTCCGCACATTTTAATCCATTTCTTGAAGTGCGCGTCATCAAGTCCAACGCGACTGCCTCAAAGCAAACAAAGCAGTTCTGAATATTGTAATGGTGACACACCAATATTCTCTCTTGACAGCACTGAATAAAAGATTGTGGACCTCTCCGAAAACTAACTTTAGCGTTTAGTCGGTCTAAAATAACTTCATTGGTGAAAGTCACATATCCCATGGACTAGACCGGGAGTTTCCCTCTATTCCTTTATTCTCTCTTACTGTCATCTACACTGAAAGCTCTTTGGTGAACATGAGATCTAGTGTAGGTGTTCCGTTCACATAGAACCACCTGAACCGTTCGAAAATGTTTTATTTTATTTCATTTTATATTATTATAATTATTATTATTATTATTATTATTATTATTATTATTATTATTATTATTATTATTATTATTATTATTTAGGAGTCTCCAGTATTCTTCGCTCTCGAAAATCGACGAAAACGCGTTCACGGATTCAAACTTGCAAACACTGTAAGTATATGAATACTTTTAAGAAATGCCACAGCTGAGAATTTGAAAGATAAGGGTCATTAGATGTCATTTATAAATGCAGCAAACTGAATTAGCTACGGCGTGGGCTGTGCCAGCCCTTGATACAGTCGTTCTATTTGCCATAGATCAATATTGGTTTCCAAGGCTGCAGCAGGTCATAGCTAACAGCGTACTTTGGCGCCTTTAAGAAAGAATTGTTTCCATGGCCACAAAAAAGGGCGTAAACAAATGTCTAATTAAAGCAGCGCAGTATTAATCTTGTACCCAGATCTCCCTAGGTCAGTAGAGGGACAGATATGAAAGTAGGATCTAAGCATGAAATAATTAACAAAAACTAATAACAACGACGACGAAGAATACAAAACCTAGCGCTGAAGTTTACGAGAGCACGCCTGGAAAAGATTAAATTAATTTGCGGCATTTAGGGCAGACGATTTTGCAAGATCTTTTGGATCAATTTAGGTTCCTGGGAAACTGCCCACCTACCCCTCCCCTAACCCAACATTTTCCCCAAGTGAGACGCAAATGTTAACGTCGAGTTAGGGGAGGAGTAGGTGGGCAGTTTTCCAGAAACCTAAATTGATCGAAAATATCTTTTAATCCTATTATATCTCCCTCTCTTTCGCCAGAATGTTAAAGGGAACAAAGATCACCTCGTTGTCTTCTACTGGGCTTGATAACTTAAGAGTTCTTAACCTGGAAAAAATTGACAACTTTTGGTCCATACCATCCGGACTGAAAAGCATCCGTAAAGTATACGTCAGCGAGTATAACTCTTTTTTATGCTGTGCCTTTTTTCTGGGGACATATCAACGTGATATCGGAAGGAAGGTGACGGGTGGAGCGAGTTTAAGTTCAACTGATAGTCCGTTGACAATTCCAAGCACATCTTCGAGTTTAAGTTCAACTGATAGTCCGTCGATAATTCCAAGCACATCTTCTACCGCAAATATTCACACCTCAAGTACAAATGGCAATAAAACAATCCCCTCAATGGGAACCACGACTAATTCACCATGGGGGCGGGGTAAGAGAAGGCGTCGAGATCAGTGGGGATCTGGCACAGATGCACCAACAGTGAATGGCAGCTCCTGTGGAGTTAATGCCAATTCTACTGCTAATTCTACATCATCTCCAAAGTTAACTACTCCTACACCTAATAGTGGATTTTTTCCTGGTGGCGGCGGCTTTTTACCCGGTCCGAAGACTCCCCCGGGGATCACCACCTCAGGGTCCAGTGGTGGATTTTTCCCGGGAGGTGGATTTGCGACTGGAAAAGTTACCCACCCACGTACCATCACCCACGAAAAAACACCAAACAGAAGTGCCCATATAGTTACTGCACCACCCCCAGGTGATGTCATTTGTTTACCAAAAAGAGACGCTTACCATCCCTGTGAAGATATTATGGGCGCAAAATGGCTAACTGCAGTTTCACTTATTGTAGGAACCGTTGCTCTTGTGGCAAATATAGTTGTAGTTATTGTCATGTTGACAAGCGATCGTCGGCTAAACGTGCACCGCTTCCTGATGAGTAATCTGGCGTTTGCAGACTTCTGTCTTGGTTTGTATATATTCATACTGGTTTGCGTATCGTTAGACACTTCCGGAGAATACTACAACCATGTCAAGGCTTGGCAGTACGGTACAGGATGTAAAATCACAGGTTTCCTTGCTGTGTTTTCTACAGAGCTGTCCGTCTACACACTAACAGTCATTACAGTGGAAAGATTTTTTGCCATAGTTTACGCTATGGAGGTCAACTACCGGCTCTCGCTACGTAAAGCGGTGAAAATTATGATCACTGGCTGGTTTTTTGCCTTTCTCATGGCTATCATCCCCCTTACCGGGGTCAACACTTACCAAAGTGTCGCTATTTGCTTACCGTTCAACTCCGACACCAAGAGTGCCCTCGCGTACGTAGGCATCGCCTTAGTGCTAAATCTTGGGGCATTTTTGGTTATCGCCGGCTTGTACACCAAAATGTTTCGAGTTGTTGTGGGTCCTGGTCCTGTTGATGGGGGTCCTCAAAGAAACGACGCAAAAGTTGCAAAACGGATGGCATTGCTGGTGTTCACTGATTTTGTCTGCTGGACACCTATCGCGTTCTTTGGCCTTGTGGCCGCTCTTGGGAAGCCACTTATCGGGGTAGAGGAATCCAAGTTTTTGCTTGTGTTTTTCTTTCCACTGAACAGCCTCTGCAATCCTTTTCTTTACGCGTTCTTCACTAAAGCGTTCAAACGCGAATTCTTCTCGCTGCTTAGTCGATTCGGGTTCTGCAAGACACGAGCACTGCGTTACAAGGGCACTCTGTCATCCCTGATCTACTCTCGGTCACGCACGAAGCGATCTACGATAGCCGAAGACGACACGAAGTCAAAACGGATTTCGCAAATTTCCGCTACCTCTGCAAACACAGATTTGCGACCCTCGACAAATGAGTCCCCGAAAGGAGAAGTCTGTGAGAACGGAAATTGTCTTGGTACAGTACATGAGCATATTCCAATGAAGGGTGTGGGTAATCCAGGTTTTGGTGATGATTCACCTGTAAGTCCCGCATCTGATAGCGTGTTTTTCGACCCAGCAACCAAGGCAGAGTCTACATCTCCAAATGCTTCAATACAGGGATTATGTGAACAAACCGAAGCCGAAGATAAAACCGATAAGGGTGACTCACAGCCCATTGTACGGTCTGAAAGTTTCGGCAGTTTTCATGCAGTCGAGGGAAAGCTTGGTGAGAAACGGTCGAAAAAACAATCCGTATCTTTTCAAGACCAGCCCTGTCGTGCAGGAAACAATATAATTGAGACGGCATAATATTAAAAATATTTTCCAAGACTGGTAAAATATCATGGGTTACAGCATTCCTATAGACCATTATCTTGCAACGCCCATTTTTGATCCTTCAGTTATTTGACGAGCAAATAGAAAAGGATCAAACCTCGTCACATATTTACACAAGATATAACGGTGAATTACACCACTAGACAAGTTAACTGCTATTCTCCTAGGTCCTCCCAATTTCTATGTTTATACTCAGGTCTTCACGGTTAAACCTGCACCGTGATGACGTTCACTTTCGCCAGGTGATCTGGTATCCGCACTTAATGAACTAATCATGTCTGGGCCCAGGCTCAGTCTCTAGCCTTGGGTGTCTCGATACGGCCGCGGTCGGGTGGGGAGTACCGCGGGCGCATCGAGACATACAAAGCTGGAGACTGAATCTAGTCTGGGACAGGATACGTATAACCTTACAACTCCCCCACCTCCCCTTTAACCTTCACGTATATAGCAAACAGCAATCGGCATATTCAAGTTGAGAATTAATTTCTCAAATCATGAAAACGAGCAGATAAAAAACAGCTCAAAAAACAATTATTATGGATAAAAAATTGCATGAAGGTGATAATTTATGAGTAGAAAAAATAACGACGACACAAGTAAAGGGGAAACTTAGTCACGTGGTACAAATTCGCGTTTGCTGTTTGATGTAAACCTGAAGCTTATACTCTCTATTAAGCTCAAAAGTCATTTTACGCTTAGAGCGATTTTCGTATGACCTTGAAATGAAAGCGCGCGAACAAAACAGAAACGACGAACGAACGGAAATAGAGCGATTTGATTGGTTTATCGAACGGACAGACAAACGCGTCTGGCTTTTCATTGGTTAAGCGAACGCTCAGGTGAAAAAACTTTATGCCCGAGAACTTTCTAGAAATCAACCGATACTTCGCTTTGACGTCATACTACAACACGATTGGCCAATCGAACAATACCTTCTCCATATTAGGGTTTCTTTGGCGGGAAAACAAAGAGGCCATGTTTTGATCTTTTCATCCATTGGCTGATGAAACAAAGAACGAACACTTACCGAAACCTTTTTTCAAGGACATACGAAAATCGCTCTATTAGCATTTACATCTAACGTTAGGTTTTATACATCTTTATTTTGGCCCCAGTTGTTCAAAAGCCGAGGAGGATAGAGCATCCACCGGATAAATCACTGTCCACTGGATAACGTAATTGGTTTCCTCAGCACTTATCCTCTGGATATTGATTTATCTAGTGGATAGCGCTAAACCGCTATCCACCTTTCGAACAACAGGGGCTAGATCTAGTTATTCATAAAGGAATAAACACTTAGCGCGTGCTCTCGTGATTGTCCGTCCAACTACCCCCCCGCCGAGAGGAAAAAGTGGATACAAATTTTAAACAAACATGTCGAAGAAAATACCATTGCCATGCATTGTAGTTAATTTTCTGGACCATCCAAGAATAGCTCATTGCGGTTGCTTTATCGTCAGCATAAAGATCATTTACCACTAGCTAACATTTCATCAGGTGTTATTGAAGTTTTTAGAACTGAGTTAGCAAGCCTGCAAACTTGGCGATCCGCTGAACGAGGGAATATGGGTTCAGTAGTCGGGCCACATTCTTTTACATCAAGACCTAAGTATCAACAGCATCTTCAATGCTTTTACAGTCCCATACATTTGTTGATAAACTTAACGCCAGAGAAAGATATTAAAAAGTTGGTAGTATTAAACGACGAAATAAAAAAAAAACATTACTAGACAATGCAATATTTCTTTTCATTCCTCTACGTACTGCACTTAGCACAAAACAGTAGTTTGAGATTTATAATGCTTCTTACAGGGACACAAACCATTGGTAGTCGAGCCTGTTAACCTTGTACGATGAAATTTGCGTCATGAAGAACAAGTTATGATACTGACAAAACCAGAGTTGTCTCGTTGGCCTACTGATTATTTGCCTTTATTAGTCCTGCAAACTTACAGTATGCCCAGCTAATCTCTTTGTTGTGGTTTGAGCTGTGAAATTCTTGCTGCAAAATATCCCAGTTGGCGATCTTAATGCATGGTTCAATTTGACTTGTTACCATGCCCCCCGGGTATACCACCGGGATCCGGATTTCGATTTTTTCTTAATTTCCCGGTGGTTTATTCGCCACTCCCGAGCTCCTGATCGACTTCATATACGCTTTTTTGGGTACAGCATCTTTTTGAGAGCAATGTTGATTTCCGTACAATCGCAAAACGAAGTGTTTTCATAACTTTTAACGATTGCTAGTGTTTATTAAGAGAAGGATAATACATGTACATGTAACATGAACGATACTTTGAAAACGAAAACGGAGAAAAAACTCTTAATTAAGCGTCTCTTTGATACTTAAAACACTCCATAAGAACACTGGATTGAATGTCTTTTTATCTGGATATATCATGATCAAAAGCCTTGTATTAATTTTCATACGAGTCTATTTAAGTTGTCTTATTAGTAAACTAGGTTGAAGAAAAATTTCTTTGTTTCTTTTCCAAAAAAAATCCATTAGAGTACGTATTAGACGCACATACTTTCAAATACAGACTTTAGTTTTGATAGCCTATTCCTCTACAACTACTCTCTGACAAATATAAAATCCCTGCGATTTTTAATTTCCCTTGAAAACAGGACAGTCACATGACTTTTGGAGGGTATATAGTTTATTTGTGGCCCGAGTAGCATCATTTCCGCCTGAGCGGAGCGAGGGTGCAACAACATACGACGACGAATTTTCCTTTCTCTTTTTTTAACAAAGGATAAAGTCCCTTTAAATTGAAAGGGTCCAAATAGACGCGATTAAGTTTGAAAGGAAGCAAATAAATTCCTTTCGTCGTTGTCGTCCTTGCTTAAGCTTCCAAAAGTCAAATTATGACTTCACAAAAAAAATGAAATTTAACATCTTACAGTCGACCTTAACTCATCTGAAAGAGCCTCATAAGGGGATCGAGTAAAACGCAGAAAACCGTCAGTTCACTACGACACATTATCATTGCCCCCGGGAGTTGTCTTTTTTTTTTTTAATGATAAATGATTACAAGCTGACGGTTTCCGGTAATCTGAGCCTTTTATTTTTCAATTTTTTTTTTCAGGCTTACTTTTCGCAACTGCAAAAGTTGCGTATATAACTAGGATGATCATCCTTCATTTGATTCTTCACTCCACAATTCACGTATATGATTTTCATATATTCATAACTTCATCATCATCATTTAACGGGTTTATAACGAACCAAGTCAACGACCTGCTCCCACTTGGCTTTTAGAGCGCTGCACCAGTATCGCAGAGGTCAAGGGTTCGAACCCCGTACAATTACAAGCCTGAATTTCTTTCAGGCTTTCTTTTTGCAACTGCAAAAGTTGCGTATATAACTGCGATGATCATCCTTCGTTTGACTCTGATCGAGCCTTTCATAGTTGCCAAAAGATTTTCGGTGTTTGCACAAAAGCGATTAGCTACGAAATGAAAAACGATCACGTGACATGTTATGACGTCACAAAACTGTTTTCTTAGTTCCACTGTATTTATTTTATTTTCATTTTATTAGCTTCGCCTATTACTGAAACAATGAATAAAATATAACATGCTCAACTAGGCAGGGGTGCCACAAAAGAAGTGAGCCAATTCTGACAGTGGTCCCAGAGCTTAAAAGATATGTAAGAAACAGTGAAGCTATATATGACAATTCAAAACAACAACGAAGACGGACAGACGCGTTACGTGAAACGTTGCATGACGGACAGATGGTTTTCCGGGATCAAGGGTTCTCTGGGTCGTAGTTACTTTCTAAGGCATCCACGTGCTACTTATACATGGTGGATTTGAATTGACTGATTTGGAGGTTGCATGAAAGTTGAAGATCATTTGCTGGCGTGTTCCAGATTCTGGTGGTTCTATTGACCACTGAAAAGTGACAGTATTACATTTCCTTGAAACAAAGTGAGCGAAAACGACTGGTCTTTCATCTGAGCCCGCGAGATGGTCACGTGATAATTCTCAGCGGAAGTCTGATTTTGACAGCTGTCAATCTAATCACCTTCCTACGGATGGGTAGCATAACTGACAAGCTGACAAGATGGGATCTTACTAGGGTAAGGCATGCCGAGCGTCTAACCGCAATGCTTTTGACGGGTCTGGTGTTTCTCCGTACATATCCCAGGATCCTGCTTGCCTTAGCGCATTGCTCATTGACTTGCTTATTCCACGTGAGGTTATCCGTTATGTAATGGCTTTGATTTAAAAGTTTTGATTTTCACTTGTTAATGATGAGGTGACAGCGAAAAAATGCGGTAGGTCATTGGCTACAAGGCAATATTATTCCCACATCAGAGCAGGGTTCGTACAGATTATTGGATCCAAAGTTCCAGACTTATTCCAAAACAATAAGTTCTTTTTTTCCAGATTAAAGGTTAAGCGACCTTAAAAGCCGTAGGAGCATAGCTTCCTTTATGGTGCGCTGGAAAAGCACGAGTGAGATTAAGTAAGATTCGACCAAAACGAACAATTTTACAGACTTGTTTCAGGTCTGGAAAATTGCTGGGGAATTATCAAGACTTTTTCAAAAATTTAAGACTCTGTACGAACCCTGTCAGAGTCTATAGACGAGGGTTTTCCAATAGTGGTCGTTATACTGCTGGTCGCTTAGGAGAGTAGTCGCAAGGTTTGACTGTAAAATTGCCTTATTAAGGTTATAAACTATCGAAGATCAAACGAAACAATAACCACAAATAATAAATTATTTAAAAGCTGTTTAATGACAGTTTTCAAAACAGAGTGGATTTCTAGGTCAAATTAATATCACAACAAGGTTTAAATACATAAATCAAAGATAAACAAGAGCCAGCCTATGTATGGTGTTAAAGCTTATAAAGTATCAACAATAATCAAAACAAAATAACTTCTAGTTCGAAATATCATGCGCCTTTCACAGTTGGCCAAAGGAAAGCAAGCACTTCAAAGAAGGCAAAAACAAGGAGCTTAATCCTTTTTTTTTCAGTTTCTTTTCTTCCGATAGGTATGTACGACTACAATTAAAAGATCAGAAAAAATCTACACAGACCACAAGGAGATGCAATGGATTGATTTTCCTTGTGAATTATAAAACAATGAGCAAGAAAAGTAATTCACGAATATAAAAGAGAAAACAAACAAAAGACAACACTGAGTAGCAGGAAGGAAAAATAAGAAGCACAATTAACATGTAACCTCACAATTTCTCCTTTTTTATTGCTGCCAAGAAAAGCAGCTTTTAATGCTTATCCCTGTACATCCCTAAAATTCATTTCCGAAAAATAATAAAAGAAAAAAAGTACATCTTTCTCACTAAAATTAACCTGTTGGCAACATGCCAGGCATACGGAAACAACTACAGACAACATGAAAATGTACCAATACACACTTCTAATCAAGATTACGTTGTTCAAACGATGATTATCACAAAAACACACACACACACACAGAGCTAGCTATCATAAAAATGTACGGCCTACAGTTTATACAGGAATTTAGAAAGCCAAAATATTACTATAACAGTCTGCTGAATTGAACTGCAAGAGAGAGTCTTACTTTGAACTAACAGATCTGACCAACAATGCTCAGAAAGTTTGACAAGTAGTCCACTGATATAACTACTGTATACCCCGACCACAACTCCCCATACAACCTAAAAATTAAAACAAAACTATCAACAGTAAAGTTGTGCTGATTTTCTTAGGTACAAACTCTGTGCAATCTACTAATACCCAGTGCCGCCATAACTACCAAATCCTGTTTGCTGCTGTGGCTGTTGATATCCAGCGTAATAGCTTTGGTAATTCTGGTATTGAGGCTGTTGCTGACCCTGCTGTGCTGCTTGGCCATATGCTTGTTGTTGATAGCCTGTTTGCTGGTAACCTGAAGCTGCCTGGTATCCCTGATTGTAGCTGTAGTATTGGTTGTATGCCCCAGTACCATACTGTTGCTGTTGCTGCTGTTGGTTGTAATTTGACTGAAATCCTGATTGTTGGTGCTGATTGTAGCTGTGCTGGTTGTAGTTCTGTTGGTTACGTGGTTTGTGCTGTTGATATGACTGATTTTGACGGTAGGAAGATTGATGCTGACGATAACCGCCACTGCCACCATAGCCTCCACTACCATAACCCCCTAACAAAAGAAAAAAACTTGTGTCCATACCCATTACCACCAATTCTCTATTTAACACCCCAGTCACTTTTGCAAATTTTCATGGGCAAACTTGGTCAGTACATGGTTTGGGAAAATAATGATAAACAAAAACTTAGTGTCAAGGATAGGATTGAAAAAAAAATAACAGAAAACAAAATAATTTCAAATTTCAAATTTGGAACATCCCACCTGGAAAAACAGCACTATTATTCACTAGAACAAACAGTGTTTCACTTACTTTTCCAACCAATTACCTATCCAGCATATGATACCCAAATGGTCACTTATTCTATATCATGTTCTAAAATCAGGGTTCATAGAGATTTTGGATCCAAGATTCAGACTGTCTTCTACTGTTTTTTTCCAAATGGATACAAAAATCTCTTTTTTTTTCCAGGCTGAAGGATATCAGAAAGAGATCCAGAAAAACCTCCACAAAGGCACAAACCAAGCTTTTGGTATAATGCACTCTACACGTACATGTATAGTGACCAAATGGCTACCACGAAAAACAAATTCACTTGCTACAGTTCTAAAAACTGTTATGTTTTTGTGCATGTTTTGTTTAGCCTTTTTTACTGTGATTATAGGGACTATTGGGAGAAAGGAAGTACAGGCTCCACCTTGCTTACAAAGAGACCAAAAGGTTGACAAGATTGACCAAAATACTCATTGCAGAATTATTATACCTCTTCCTCCACCGCGATGATCTCGCCGATCATGATATCCTCCTCCACGACCACCACGGTAGCCACCTCCTCCTCCCCCATGATATGGACGGCCACCACCAAACCGTTGGTAGGACCCACCACCGCCGCCGCCTCCACCTCGCCTGTATCCACCATGATCACCATAACTTCTGTCCCTGGAGTAACCTCCATGGCGTGGAGACCTGTCTTCGAATCTAGACCGTTTGAAAGGGGGTTCAGAGCCTGAACCTGAACGACTTCTGTAGCTGCGACCTTCTTTGATGTATTCATCAACAATGGTTTTAGCTTTGCTCTCAGGCTGGTCAGCATAGACAACTTCATCAAAGAATTCTCCAACTTTGGGAAGGGTGAAACTCACTAGAATAAAAAGGTTTAAACTCAAACAAGTGCTACAATTACAATAAATAAGAAAATATATAATAATAAACATGCATAAGTGAAATTCAAACTGCAAGATTAAAGTTTTGTAAATCACACTATGGGTTATCAACGAAGAGAATAATTATCTCCATTCATTACAGCATAATAATTTATTGATACACTACTCTAATCTTCTAGATTTCTTCCAGTCAATTATGTAATAATATATATTTTTTATCAGCATTGGGAATTACTATAAATTATGTTTAACACGCCCAAAACAAAGTGAAAAACATCATACTTTTCATGTCACTGACAGCATTTTCAGGGAGTTCAATGCCTTCTTTCTTTCTATCCTCTGTTCTTTTTCTAAGCTCCTCTTGAGTGGGAATGCATACGATTGCTTTTCTGCTGAATCCTTCAAAGGGACGAATCTTCTTTTTTTGAGCAGAGAGGTACACATTGGTCTAAAACAAACATTCAGACAGTTTGAAAGGGTTATCAAAAATTAATTGCCTCTTTGTAACAATAGAATTGATAACCCTGTTACTATGAATGTGGCCCCCAACTACTCTCATAGGGAAATAGAAAAACAGAACTAAAAGAAATCACTAGCTGTTTTATTCCCTGGCTCCTTGATTTATTTAATTGACAACTTGAAATCTTAGTGACATCCCTTCCCTGGGTCCCAGCTTATTAAACAAGCCATCGTTAAATTTTGTTTTGTGATTGGGTAAGAGTACAAAAAACAATTATTCTTTCTCAGTGGCGGAACGTTAGAAAAGTTATGGCTGGGGTGGGGGTATTTCGGCCAGCATAAATATTTTTTGTTAACATTTTCCATAATCCTTGGTTAATTTTCCCTTGCATTAATCTTATTTTTTCGGTAGCTGTAAACATGCACTTTGCCCTCCCCCCCTTGTCAATTTTTGTAAGGGTCTGTCCTTAATGAACAAAACAGCTTCAATATTTAACTCCCACATTTTTATGTCATCACTTTTAGGATTGAGAACAACAGTTAATCACCATCAAAAGGAATAAAAAGTTGTCATTTTGAGGAAAATAATGTTTTCAGAGATGGTATACTACTGTACATGTGTTTTAATACTACTGTATTGTGTTTTAAGACTTGTATCAAAATGTTATACTTAAAAAATTGCATCTAGGGCTGCCACTAAGATTTTAAGTCTCTGGGTAAATGCAACAAGAAGGCTGGGTATTTCCAGGATAAGGTTGGTATTTCCTTTGGTTCTATCTTTGTTCTATCTTCTTCATGAAAGTAGCTCGGGCCAACTTCATAGTAGCCAGGGGAAACCCCCAGCCCTCAGCCCTTAATGACAGCTGTAGCATTATTCTTAGCAAGATGAGTCTCTGAGTTATTATTTAACTGATACACATAAGTTACTGACGAAATAAATGAGGAATACAAAGTGACTTTTACCTGGTCCAGAATGTAGTTTCTCTTCTTAGTGGGAGCAAGTTCAAATAATCGGTGTAAGCATTTTGCAGCCTTGTCCATCAACTTACTATATCCACCTACATCTCTCTTCCTAGCCACTCCCAGGATCTAAACACATAGGCGGTAAATACAATACAATTACGGCAAAATCCTGATTTACATGTATCAAAGTCTTGGTTTCACGTTATTGAAACCACACTGACTTTCCTTTGCCAATCAAACACTGTTATTTAACCTTCAAAATAATTGTCCAACCTTCCAAAAATCTGAACAATTTCCTTTTTCCTACGATTAATCTTCTGCTCAGAGCAACAATTATTGGAATTTTTATTCTGAATGTTCTATTTCATTTGCAAATATCAATAATGAACCACTTTATTCTCTAAGAATTCAGTCAATTGTTCTGAAAAAGCCCAAAACAGTTGTTTTAGAACACAGGGAAGCACTGTGAAGAAAACCTATTCTTATGTTGACAACATACAGTACCTTCATCTTTTCCAGGATTGAGTTGGTACCAAGAACATCGTACTTCTTGTCTGGATTATCACTCAGTTGTTTGTTCACCCATGTTGTCTTTCCTGAACCAGGTAACCCAACCATCATGATTACCTGTAATTTTTTTTTTGTAAACAGATAAGTAATAAAAAGATGGATACAATATTGTTTTTCTTTACAGGCCTTAAAACTGCAATAACACAATAACTGACAGTGTGGAAAGAAAGTAGTGCCCGATAGCGCGGGGCTAGTGGATTTTGCTATAGGGCTAGGGAATTCTGTTCTGAACTTGCCCGCAGACAAGTGATGTTTTTTGAGGAATTCGAATAACAGAAGAACTGTGAATTCAATTCTGCAAGTCAAAAAGCTTTTGGGGCTAGTTGAAATGAGGTCTGGGCTAGCAAATGTTAGCTTCAGTTTGCCCGAATGGCAAGCTGCAAAAATGATTTTCTTTGTACCCTGACTGAACTCCAAGAGAGAGACAAAAACCTGAATGTAGAGAAAGGCCTCTCGGCTACAACATCCAGTTTCCAGTTTCTGAGATAAGAGCCTCTCACCTCACATTCCTTTTTAGTTGCTGGTCCTCTTGTGCCATGGATCAATGACTCTTCACCAACAGACTGGATAAAAGTATAGCCTTCTTTTGGAGGAAACCATGGCTCTTCCTAAGAAAAAAAAAAGGTGGTCAAAGACTTATCTTTTTAAACTCGCATTTGATTTTTAATTTTATCATTAGCATGAACAGTACCTGAATTACTGTTAAAATAATTGTAGCTTTTTAACATGATTAAGAGTAGTTACGGTATTGTGCCACGTATTATTGGAGTATGGAGCGCTATAAATGCATTTTTTAGTTTTATTTTTTAAAAAAGACTGAGACTTAATGTACTTGTTTGAGATTACGCTATATGGTTACCTGCGATCCAAAATTGACACTGAATTCAGCATTTCTTACAAGCACATGAGGATAAAGTGCTTTTCCTTCTAAATCTTCTGTTAATTCAAATGCTGCCCCAAGGTCTTCACCATTCTTACTAAACGAAACAGTCTTTGGATCGCTCTCCAAGTCCTGGACAAAAAAAATTTTCATCAGTTAAATCAACAAATGAAATTAATGAATGGCATTATTTTGACTGGAATGCACTTTACGGCTTAGTTAGCAGAGTAGCTTGAGGTTTCTTGACATGCTGTCCTATTGAAAGTGGGTACAGTTGTAAATGCATGCTAAAGAGGGTGTCATGAACAGGTTTCTGACAAATAATCCCTCTTGATATGGTTGTCCAGATTGCTTTAATGAAATTACGGTCACAGATTTCCTAGTTGTTTCTTCTCACGTCTCGATCTCTCACTTAACCTAAGCAATAATATTACATAATTTTGAAGGGTTCAATGTTCAATGATCTATGTCCCACTCTCTGCGCAAGATTCTATGTCACGCAGAGGTCGCCGACAAGGGCATTTTGAAAAAGACGTTGCCAAAAAAATAAGTTATAAATATTTGAAATAATCTTCCTCCGTCTACCAGTAAAAGGAATCCTTCAAAACAAGTTTAGACTAGGTTACCAAAGAAATGCTGAAGAAATTAACCATCAATTCAAAAGCTACAAATAACAGATGGCCATCAGTCAATGTCCAACTATGACTTTGTACCACGTCCAATGAAATTCAGATCAGCCCACACTTGGACTTGACGGTAAGACAGAGCAAAACCAAAAACTATCATTCCAAGATGAAGATTTGCATAGAATTAAAAGAAAATGAAGTCAATGTACTGTATGATTAAGAAGTTCTATGGTTTGCCTGACAAATATAACACAGGGTCCTCACTCTTTTGAGGTTTTAAAATTCCACAACTTTCCATGACTTTTCCCATGACCTTATCAAGCTTTCCAAGACCTTAGGTTTAGCTGTCACTTTCAAAAATTTTCAAAATTGTCCTTGTTTTGGGGTATCTTTTGACCTTAAACAGTTCAACAGACAGAAACATGCTGTTTGTGCTGTTTAATATTATTACTCCTCTCTATCTTACATTTTCTTGCTTTGTTGTCTGCAGTAACTAAACTACCAATCAGATCAATAACCAGAGTATATAATACCATCTACTGACATGTTACAACTCACTTTGACTCTGAAGATGACTACCGCACAGGTTGTCGAAACGTCGGTCACTGTCAACAACAACAGTCCTATTCAGGACTACGTTCACCCGGACGATCAAACTCAACCTACTTTTGAAATGACTCCTGGGTTCAAACCTTTCACAAAACTTTAAGTTTTCATGACTTTCAAGGACCGACAATATTAAATTCCATGACTTCTTTCCAGGTCCAGAAAATGAAATTCTTAAATTCCATGACTTTCCAGACCTTCCATGACCTGTACAAACCCTGATTATGGTTATTGGCCAGAATAACGTTTTTATATAACATAGTCCTTTGAAAAAAGAAACTTATTTGAGGCCTTAGAATTGATTCATATTTCAACTGCAAACCACTTACATAAATTTAAGTTTAATGGTTTGCAAAGAGAACTAAAACATTTTAACATTTTCGAATAACTTGTTGTTTACTGTTTGATTCCAAGACCTTGAGCATGAATGGGACTTTATTACTGTTAAAGCACCTACCAAGTAACACCCAACAACATCATCAACACCAAACGACTGTCCATATTCTGAAAACTCTGAATCTAAAGCCTTCTTTCCAGATGAATCGAAACCGTAAGAATCCTTGTTTTCCCCTAAAGAAGAGACAGGGTAGCAAATGAGTAACAATAGTTGCAAAATATCTTAGAAGTATCAGACAATAGAAACACCGTGTGGAGCAGATGTAGTTTGTTTATAACAAGTTCATCAGTGCAATAGTTTTGGTAAAAGAGCAAGTGAGGACCTATTTCTTGCTGTATGCACTGCCACTGGTATTTGTAAAATCAAATCAAAATGACTGAGGTTAAACAATGATTGTAAACGTACCAAGCTGTAGGCTGGCAGAATCAGTTGACCAGCCAACCCTCACTACATTCTTTGGGTCCTCTGATTCAGGGAGGTCCACGGAATCAAATGATGTCACCTTTTTGCAAACAAAGAGACCAATAATACATTATCTTGACTGTCACTATGATAATTATTAATACATAGTTTAATCATTTTTGATTGCATATTCCTTGGCTAAAAAAATTACTGATTTCTCTATAAAATAAAAACTTCAGACCTATTTCATTTTAGTTCACAACCAAAAATGTTGTATACACATGTAGAAGGTCTCGTCAGAGAAGAGGACTGGATGGATTTACTTTTTAGATGAGAATCTATTGCATACAATTTCAAAGTTACCTAACCAAAGCGTGGTTGCATTCACTTTGGAGAAGTGGCCTTCAACATGAGGTTCCAACAACAGTATAACAGTTTGAGTGGAACATTTTGGTGTTTATGATAGGTGGGTGCACATGGAGGTTTCACTAACATGACTGTAAATGTACATCATCTGCTACCAGTCATACACAGTGACAATTGAACCAAAGATAAAATTTAACCACAAGGCAAACATTGCTAATAGATTCAACCCAAGCAAGACAAATTAAAATAATAATTAAACCTCTGGTTGAATAGTTCCTTTGTAAAAATTATCATAATGGTATAAAGTAGCCATGCTGTAGACCAAACAATGCAATGGGTGATGAAGTAAAAAGAGGCCACATTATTTTATAATAATTATTACTTCTTTTATTTTATTTTCAAGGTCCCGCTGCAACTGATTGCACTTTTTGCCACACAGTTTTTTTCCAATAAAACAAATTCAAATAACGATGGCAAATCCAAACCACTACCTCCATTTTTGTATTTCCAGATTGTAACACTGTGCCTACCTTGCATTCAAAGCAGATTTTTCCTCTTGTGGCACCCCAGGTAGCTCTAGCACCAGCAAGAAGATATGAGAATCCTTCATCAGGCAACAGCTTTCCACTCAGACCATCTGCGGCAACTTTCAGATGGAGGTCACAGTTGTCTGCAAGTAAATTCAAGCACCACAATGAGAAATGAACCTTATTCTACATAGCATTCCTGACCTTACAGGACACACACATCACAGTAGGTGTTTAAATAAGCAATCGACTGTGTCATTTTTTTTCTGAGTGCTCCTTCGCAACCTTATTCCTACAAGAATACGGACAGTACATATTGTATGTACTCGCTGTCTCTTCCACTTACATTTGTCCAAGACGACTAATGAGTCGTCAAGCTGGGTCTCCTCTTCCCCGTGTTCAACTCTACTGAAGGAAAAAATGAAATGTTGTATTCTCAGATGTGTTCCTCAGAGCCGCCTGCATCTAGCAGACACCGACTTTCACCTGCTTGTCAATCAAACTGCCACTCAAACTCCTGGTGGTGATATAAGATAGTCATTCCAGTGGTCAGTTTGAAAAGTAATATACTCCTATAATTATGCTAATGTTGTTCCCAGGGCAAGGAAACCCTTATTAGAGTCCTTCGGGTCGGCAATTCAAGCAACAACTACCTGTAATTGCCTTGTAAACTATTACCTGGAATCTGCATTTATCTCTACATCATCATCATCTCCATCTTTATCTGCCTTGTCCGTCTTTTCTCCTGAAAAAATATATATGCATACCATCAAAATGAGCTCAAAAGAAAAAATTAATAAAACTACAAACCACCAGTGAATTAGCCTTAAAATGGTAAGTTTAGCTTCAACTTTTGTTTTATGTAATTAAAATAATAGCAATTTCCATCTTTGCCAGCATAAAGCTTCATTCAGTAACACAAGGAGAGAGATTAAAAGGTGGTCCACCACAAGTCAATGTACATGTATATGGCTGTGCATTATTTATCTTTGAATCTCATCCTTTAAACTCTTCCCAGTTGCACCACTCTTGTTATTACTGTACCATGTAATCTCCTTGCACAAGTACTGATATAAGTTTCGATCCATGACTCTTTGACATTGCTTGGTTCTCTATGGGAATATTTAACAGGATTTATCAAGGTTGCAAAACTTTTCAGCAATCCATGGCATAAACACCCGCATCTAGTTCAGAATCGAGCTCAACTCGAATCAAGTCTATACATCTTTGTTATGTTCTTCACTGAATGCACTAGCACTGCTAGGCAAATCTGTTACAAGGCAGCTCTGCAACTGCTGCTTTTCGTTAATTGCTGGGAAAGAAAGACTGTCTTTCCCTGTTCGCAAAATTGACACGAACTGGAGTGACTAACCGCTACCTTAAACACCAAACGGCTTGTAACACAACAGTCCCGCATGTCATGTGACCAGCTCTGAAGAAGGGCGGTCCCTACAATTTTGAACAAAGTTGGCGCAACACTGGTGAAAACATAGAAAACAAGAAATACATAACATACAGCTGTACAATGATGAGGTGCTGCATCAGGAATATTGTAATCTTTATAACTTGAAATTTTGTAGCAGCTCAAGAGATTCTGACAGTAGTACTTCCAAACTGTGCAAAGTACATGATATGGGCAGTTCTCAGTTTCATTTGTACAGTTGGCTTCCTGGTCAATGTGATTTTTTTTCTCTCCATGGTTTATTATTCATTAAAACCAACTTGAAAGCATGTTCCCACAAGAATATTTAGCTCATCCACTAAGGGATATTTTCCATTAAATTAATTGTCCCATACAGATGTATCTCTAACCCTCTAGAACAGGAATTACATTATAGAACATACCAGATAATTAAAAAAATATATCTTTCAGTAAATTTTTACTTCTGGGTAACCCATCCAAACTGTTGTAACACCTTTCATTTAGAAATATTGTTTCATGTAACCTACATGCAAAATTCCATGGATACATTTACATGCACACCAGGGATCAATATCATAAACTTTTAAAAGTGAAAACAATAACCACACTTATTAATTACACTTGTAGAAGTTCTATTTGATTAGCTCCTTGACTTACATGCAAAAACTACAACATTATAATTTTTTTCTTCCTTGGGAGTCAAAATCCCTTCGAGTTTTCTTGTTTCTGGATATTCAATTCTTGAGTTTCAAAGTTCTAATGAACAACAAGTTCAAAGGATTGAGTAAAGACTATTTACGTACATTTTAGTAGGAAAAGATGTAAGGATGTAATATTGTCTAAACTTAAATTTTTCCTTTAAGTATGTCTGCCTCAATGTCCATTGATCTCAATCACTACTTCCCTCACTAATACTGTAAAAACTTTCCAGGACCTTTCAAAGATGTTCGATTTTTCAACAAAAGTGCTTAGCAAAGAAAATAATGCTTCCAGCATAATTATGTTCATTTATGATTTGATTCTTAATTTTGCAGTAAAATAATTTGATAAATTATTTGAGACATTTTCATGAACTGCATGCAAAGATCAGTGTACATTTGTATATAAACATCTATAAATGTAGCTTCCAGGATCAGGGCTTCTGATAGGTCGCAGAAAGAAAGTCAAATTTCGCAGGATTTTTAGGGACAAATTCGCAGAAAAATTGCCTGATTTCGCGGGACTTTCACAGGAATTTTCGGCGCAAACTTCACTGAAAAGCAATCGGTAAAAAATGGCCAATTTTGAGGCTATTTTCAGGAACAATTCTGCAAGAAATTGATCAGTTTTGCACTGACCAAACCAGCATTTTTAACATTTTTCTAACAGAGGTCACCATTCGCTCTTTCAACAACAATAATGCTCCTGAAATGAACCAATGGCAAAGCTTTTTACATCATGGCTAGAGCCCAGTTTTCGTAACATAATCTACACCTCAGTTTCAGTATGTTGTTTGCACGTTTCAGTGACAACGTTTCAAGATAAATTTGCAAGTTTACGGCACATAAATAGCCCCAATAGCTGAGGTAAGTTTCAAATGTTGTAAAGACATGTGTTTGATAAGATTTCTACCGAATTTTGCGGTATTTTGCGTGTTTTTGTGAATTTCGCAGGATTTCACAACACCTGAATTTCATGGCTCCATGACTGCACGAAATATCAGAAGCCCTGCAGGATTGGATAGTATCATAAATACATTTCAAAACTTTCCAGATCTACAAGAGCCACTAAGGAAACACTTGCAGGCAACTGAGAGTTGCCTTCAACTATTTAAAGCTATACTCCTGTCATGCCGTTAACTCTAACAATATATTAATTTTAAAACCTCTATATACACTGTACCCACAGTATAATCCCCATTCAAGAAACAGTCTAGGGGGGAACATAAGGTCAAGCTTTGGTTATGGGATCTATACTGTAAATTCCAATAACTACTGACAGCTATATCATTGCATTGAGTTATGTGCCCACAAGTACAGCACAATAGTAACAGTTAACTGCCTAAAAATGGACAACACATTGTGAAGGGCAGGGCTTGACAAATACCAATGTACATGTATGATAATACATTCCACTAGAAAGGTCCAGAGCATTGCAAGTGAATCTCATGATTCAAAAACAAATTAAAAAAGGAAATTGAAGTCAAATACTCACCTGATCTGAAATGTAACATGTGGCCTATGATGAAAAGCATAAACTGTTTGTGGGGAAAAATTCTTAGGCAATGATACATGGAAACAGGATGACTGAATTAAAATACACATACTAACAGAATCTGCCATACTGTGGATACGTTTCGTTGACAATAAGAGGAGTCCTATTTCAATCTTGGTTTGGTTATTCGAGGATATCAGAGTGACAAGAAGTACATGTATAATATCCACAGTCATCTGGTCGTCTCAGACGACTACAATCCCCCACAGACATAGGCCTCAAAATAGCAACTGATAAGGTCGCCAATGCGAATAACATTTTCCCCTTGGCAGCAAAAAATTCAGGTTTCAGATTTCTCTAGGATTTAGATTTAAATTAAAAGAGTAAAGTCAAAAGAAACATTCCATGTGCCAAATCGCATAAAAAAGGCCAGTTAACTTCCAAATTTATACCAACTTTTGTGCACCATATTTTCAAACTATCAAATCTGATGGATAGTGCCATACTATGATCATGAGCTGCATCACTTACATCACACAAAATGGCGACTAATAATTTGCATCTGGCAACTATAATGTCTCCAGTTGTTTGTCAAAAGATGACCTGAGGATTTTTTCAATTTCGAGCCCTGCACAGACAATTAAGATAACTCCACAAGTCATCCTTTGGACGAGGGAGGTTTTGGTCAACCACAAAATCTTTTCAAAAATTCATATATGATCACTTGATATGATTTAATCAAGTCATATACCAGTGTTCTGACTACTTTTCATTGTTTAAATTTTTTTGAAAAACAGAGAATAACACTATTTTTTCTGCAATGAAATTGAACTGTGAACTGCATTCACAGGCCATTGGCAAAAAACATGACAGCACTCATCACAATGTGGGGTTTTTCTAGAAGGCATTTTGCCACCTCCAGCGGCAAACAAAACAAAACATATACAAGGAAAAATGTGACCTTCTTGCCTTCATGGCAAACTGACAGACCAGCAAGTAGACAGTTTAATAATCAAATACTTGCAAAACGTAAAGAAACACTGGGTTTAGCATTACGCCAGCACTGTGATCTATATTTTGTACTTTGTAGTTTAGTAAAAACCCTTTCTTACAACCTATAATAGAAATAAAATGCAACTCATAAAATGTTCAAGTTGCACGCAACATTATTTTTTCACCATTCTGTTTATAATTCTGCACTTTTGTCTGGGCAACCCAAATTGTAACCGGGCAAGTTGCCATCAAGTTTGCTTGCTCAGCTGACGACTTTGATAAAAAATGAATATGGATCCCTGTATACATGTAAAGAAAAAGGCTGGCATGATATAAACATTTTAAGAGAGGAAAAAGGAAAATTACCCAGCTGTGGGTTTTGTAGAGACTTGATGAATTTATGTAACAGATTTGTTACGTTCGGGGCAAAGATATACTTCTGTAGCAGACAGGTGGTGTCTAACAGGAGATCCTTGACTGTATCAATTTATATTTTAGTTTATAAAATAACCAAAAAATATATAAAGATATAGTTTCAGTTATCCTAGGAGTCCTCATTGCACAAAAATATGCAGAGTGAAATACAAATGCAAAAGATGAAATTAATTTTCATCGTGGAGTTTCACGCACTAAGCAATCAAAAATAATAATAAGACATTGTAGTGCCTGTTGTTATTGGGGCCCTTGGAGCCGTATCAGTCAACTTTAAGGAGTACATGAAGCGAATCAGCATGAATGTGAGGTTGGAAGTTATCCAGGAAACAGCATTGTTGTGGACAGTAAATATACTAAGGAAAGTACTGTCCCTGTAAGAAGAAGGAAAAGAGAGACCTGGGACCTGTGGTGACTTGTTGCAACCCGCTCCCAAGGACTATAAACCAGGCTGAACATCCTGCCTGAGTCTACAAGGAATGGACATAATAATAATAATAATAATAATAATTAGTAATGGTAACAGGACTGAGTGGAGTCCAGTTCGGTCTGTAATCATACGAGTGATTAACAAAATCAGACGACCGCATAGCGGGAGTCCGATTTGTTTATTCACGAGTATGATTACAGACCGAATTGGACGACAGGAAGTTCTGTTACCAATTAATCATAACTTTAACAAAATTTGTAATATAATAGGCTATTTCTTAAATCCAAACACAAGAAATTCGAAATTTTGTTTTGCTAGCAGTGAAAAGAAAAGCCATTTAAGCGCGCGCGATGGCACGTACTGTCCAATTACTTAGGCATGACGCGTACTGTCCTATTAAACTGTCCAATTAAGGCTGAAATCAGGGCAGTTGATAGCCAATCGGATTTGACAATTTTGTTATAGTTATGATTATAATAATAATAACAATAATGATAATAATAATAATAATACAATATTTATGGAGCACTAATTCCCAATGGTCCAAAAGTGCTTTATATGATAAAAATTAAATAACATAAAGAGATACTCCCAGGGCTGTGTTCTAGCAGAGCCCAGTGGCCCCGGCCTGGCACCTAACTTTTCCTCCTGGGCGACTAGAAAATCTTAGTTTTTTCATACAAATCATATGCTGGGCACCCTAGATTTTACAGATTCAGAGCACTGAGCACCCTTAAATTTTCCTTAGAGAACAGCCTTCTATTCTTCACAAAAACTAAATTAAAGTCCTATAAAACTACATCATTGTCCTATAAAACATCATTCTATAAGACAACATCATAAGAAACTTAAAAAAGTCAAGTCTTAAGTTTAAATTTAAAAAAAGGAAAGGGAATTACAAGATCTAAGTTTGAATGGAAGTGCATTCCAAACATGCTTGTTGCGTGAAACTCCGAGTTACAAATTAATTTTCTTCCTTAATTTTTGTATTAAAGTTTATATTAAAGTTTTACATAGCCACTGGCAAAAAAAAACAATGCTATATGTCAGAACTAGAAAAAAGGCTTTTCATTCATCCATGACAAGTACGTTTTCCTGCCAGGAAAGTAACTTGTTATGCTTACTTGCAGAGAGTTGGAAAGGGGGTGGGGGGGGGGGGGGGGGTGCCGTGCATGGTTCATGGGAATTAAAACAGAATTTTTGCAAATCACACACAATTCAGTGTTTGACCTTACTTTTCTCCCATATTGATACTTGTTTGCAAACACAATACCTCCATCATATGCATCAACATAGGTACTATCAAGAAGTCTGGACATGTCTAGGATTAGTAGTGCACGACGAGCATGGCATTATGTTGATCTTTGTTGACTTGAGTTCCTCAAAAGTTAAGGTTGAATATTTTACAAAAAAAAAAGGCCAATTATATCTACCATGTTCACAAATCTCGAGAAATAAATTAGTTGTTTCATAAAACACGGGATTGCTTTTGTTCAAGGATCACGGGAAATAAATTATTTTGTTTACGATGCACAGCAATTAAAAATAGGCATTCATGGTTCATGGAAAACCCCCTTTCAGACCCTCCTTGCACTTTGTGCTAGAGTCCAGGCAGACAGCTGTGGAAATAATAATGGTAATGGCTTGTATTGCAGCCCAACAGTAGATCACATCAATGATATTATATTCCCATGTAAAACGTTTTTCAGCTAAACCATGATGCTTTAATGTTAACAATAACATTGTAAACCAATTTAGAGGAAAAAAACACTTGAAAATATTTAAAAGACAACTGTTAAAATAAACAGATGCAGCTTTCTAAAAATTTTGATATGTTTCTATATCTGTACCTTCAATAAAACACATTTGACCTCTACCCTTAGTATGAGGGGTTGGGAAGTTTGTTCTCTTTTGACCAAATATGCTGGGCATTTCCCAAAACAACCTCCCTCCAGATTAAAATTGAAAGGTGCATAAATTGAATTGATAATAAGGAAGCCAGTGGTTTCGCCCCACAGTGAGTTTGCCCATAAGAAATCAAGTTCAATTCATATTAGCACATGGCGAATTAACGTCGTAAAGAGCTAACACCACAATCCATCAACCATTTCTATTTTAACTACCGTATTCACCTTGTACCACAGGTTGCTTCCATGAAAACCATGACCTGGCTGAGGCATTCAGTACTACCATACTTTAACAACCTTGTGTGAGCAATGTCAGTAGAGTTCAGTTTTGTTTTTTAAATGGCTACAATTGATCAAGTTTGACTTAATTTTACTTCACTCTTTGATTACAAAAACAATTTAAACATTTTAGTAGGATATGCTGTTTTCACACAGTTTTTTTTTATCAAGATCATAGATTTCGAGAAAACAATATGCCGCTGGCCTACAATACAATTTCCTAACTTTGATTAGAGATTTGCTTCGATTACCAAAGCCAATTCACAGGTATACTTTAAATAAATGTATAAATGTGTGATTTAACTATAATTTGGATTTATACCAGTCCATGGTGAACTTAGAAAGTAGGGGGCGAACTTGTAGGGGGGCTAATTCACTTGGGGGAGAACTCACTGATATTCGATAATAATAACAAATCCCCTGTAAACTAATGGAATGAGACTAACTGCTAACTTCAACCATCATTTTGTAGTATGTTGCTGATTAATTATTGACAAAATGTAAACACACCGAGGAATAAGCTGAAAATAACAAAACTACTACTGTATAATATAAATTTAAGCTTAATATCTGTTCTTTGACATAGCATACAACTTTCTACCACTTAAATCACCAAAAAAAAGGGCGAACGTTTTTCTTATTAGATGTTCAACTTGAGCTATACAAAACTGGTGAAATCAGACCAAGCCAAGGGCTGCGTTTTACGTTCCATTTTAAACAAACTCACACATTTATGCAAATAAGATGTTAATTTCAAAGCACTTGATTTTAGTAAACCAACCTTCATTTACTTCCGACGTCGCTGCAGTTTCCTGGTTAGTTTCCATCGGTTCCTCGACTTTCGCTTCATCTTCCTTTTTCTCCGATTCTTTGTCTTCTGACGGTGTTGGTTCAGAAGCTTGGACAGTTTCCTGAGATTCCTCTGACGGTTTCTCTTCGACCGGAGTTGGGACGTCGACAACCTCGGTGCTTTCGGAAGCAGTTTCATTGTCTTGCGTTACTTCACTTTCTACTTTCGGCACCTCTTCTTGGACATCGAGCTGACTTTCTTGTGGTGCAGTTTCTTCTTTTGCTTCTGCAACTTCTTCTTGTGATGTTTCGGCAGTTTCTTCCATTGGTTCCTCGCCATTAGCTTTTTCATCATCCACTTTGGAAATCGCTTCCAGTAATCGCTCTACAAGGACAGGTTTATTTCCCTTTGAATCAAGACCTCGACTTTGAAGCTCTGCTCTCAGTTCTGCAACTTTAAGCTTTTTAACAGCCGCTTCATCGAGTTCACTCATGTTTCAAGCTGATCAAAACAAAATATGGACCGAAAATTCGAAGTAAAAACTGCAGAATGTCTTTCCTCGGCACGTGTACGATGAAGGTCGAAGCGGTAGCGACCAAGCGAGTTTACCCCCAGCAGATCACCCAGAAGGTAACGCGCAATTTCTTTGCGCATGCGGCGAATAGTTCGAGTAATTTTACTCAATCTGCGGTGGGCTGGGTACAAGTCTGCTGGAGCAAAAAAAACAAAGCTTTGTTTCTGGGGGGAACGAGAGAAACAACTTAGTACTGTTGGCAGTGTCGTTAGCAGTGGGGTGAAGAGAAGAGGCCTCACTCCTGAATTTTGGTTGTTTAATGCGCTTGGTTCCGATGTGCATGTTTGTTAGGCTGGTTAGGGCAGTGCTGATATAGAAAATTAAAAAGGGATGAACTTAATTTACTATCAATTAATTAGAAGAATTGGGGCCCTATTAGGACCTATTAGGATAAAAGTTCGTTTGTACCCGAGCGGATCAAATTACCTAAAATTAAGAGCGCCATTGGGTGACGTCATTATAGAATATATACGCACACGCCATCGGCCGAGAATTGCCAGTTTGCACTTACATCACTGCGTACTGCCTTACGCTACTCCACTGTTGTCGAAAGAAAATTTTCTAAAACTTTCCCTTAATCATGGGTTGTTATCAAAACAAGGGGAAATTTCAACAAGTGTTAAGAGAAGGAGGGTAAGCACAAGTTAGCCTCCGATGATTTATTTGTAATCAACCACACAAAAGTGTTGTTTAAAGCACAGGTAACCCACGCTTTGTGATACAGGCCACAGTACGGTTCCAGATGTAGGAAATACTGAATAAAGTCAATGAAACGTACTCTGCACTTACTTGTTGTTTTTCAAACTTTTCATGATAATTTGGTCAAATTCGCGCTCCACACAATATAATACACAAGCCGGCTGAAGGCACGAGATGGCATCTCGACCTCCATCCATGTTCTCTTTCCAACACAACGTTTTCCACGAAATTCGAATTCCAACGGTAAATAAGTCAAATGAACATTCTAGGATCGTAGAAATAGGATAGCATCAGATATCCAATGAAGCTTTTCCAGCTAGAGAAACGAATCCAGCAGACTTTGACAAACGCGAAGGGTATAATCCAAAAAGGCCGAACTCGCCCCGAAGTGGCCGAGCCAGATCAACGCGCGGCCAGGCAAATGAGGCCTGGACGCTTTACAAATCAAAATTCATCCAGGGTGTGCTGGGGTGACCTTTCTAGGGACCGATAACAGCTTGCTCAAAGTTAACCTTGCCTGCTAGAAATACATTTGCTCGAGGGCTATTGTTCTTTTGAGCCAATCTCAGTCGGCAGAGCGCTTGACTAGGTGGGCTAGTGGGCACATCATTTATGTGGCCAGGCCGCTTAAGTTAAGACAGCCGGGACGATATTGGAAAATCGTTTGATAAGGGGGCTGGGTACTAGTACAAAATTCCGTTTATTTACACTTTCAATCAGAAATTATTCAGCAAAGATGTTTAGATGTTTAGTCGTTCATCTAGGACATGTTTGGTTGCAATTTCTTTGATTCACTGCTATTATAAACTGGTGCCATGTCTAATTTAAGTTTTTTTTTCTTGCAAAATGGCCGATAAAAGGCACGTGAATTGCATAAACTTTTGACAGTCATTATTTTACTCAAGCTTTGCCGCTATAGGCCTTAATCCTTGAAATATAGACCACCCCTCAACTTTTGAGGAAAAAAAGAGCCATGCCTTAAGTTCCTTGAGCTGACGGGATATGTATGTTGTGGTTCAATTTTATCATTGGTTAAAATTTTATTCTATTTTTTTGTTTCAAACTCGTTATCATGTATTACCAGACCCAAAAACAAAAGAAAACAAGATTTAAACCAAGGATAAAAATTGAGCCGCAACATATATATTGCCATAGTGTACGCGAATGTTCTGTCGGTCACGGCAGAAAATGTGCAACTACTGTGCATGCAGAAGCGGTTTTTGTGCGCGGGAAATCATGACACTTGGGGAAAAGCAGATCCTAGCAAAAGATCGGCTAATGGCACCGGAAATGAAAATAGATTATTTAACAATTAGTCGCCGAAGGCGACGTGAATATCGGCGAACAGTCACCGAGACGAAGTCGAGGTGACTATTCGCCAATATTCACGCCGCCTGAGGCGACTAATTGTTTTAGTATAATTACATTGATGACTATTCGAGAAAATAAAATTATTGATCAATTTCCGACCCCGAAACATCAAAAAACCTGGCTGCCATTTTGAAAACTGCTAGCCTTCAATGCTATAATCACCGCGCGGTGATTATAGCGGGATAGAACGAAGCTCCTAGCCAATCACAGCGCTCTATTTTCGATAGTCATCAATGTAATTATACTAAACAATGATATATACAAGTAGAACTAGAAAGTATTGCTAGCCCCCAAAATTTTGATGCCCCTGCTAAGACTACTTTGTCTAGTCATCAGCGTGTGTGCAAAATGCTTTTGTATTAAGAGCACTGTGAAGTTCTTATTAGCAAATCTGATGGTTCGCAGAAAGCATTCGCGCACGAATTTGACGTTTAGATTGATGTAAACATAGAGAGATTCAGACATCTAATGTTTCATATTTTAATTCCACGGCTAAATTAATGCTGAGAATGATCCCTTTGTTATTGTCATCGAAGATAATAACAATAAACCAGGCTGAAGCAAAATATGCGCTAATCTGATTAAAAAGACGTGCCAGAGACTACAGAAGAGGTATATGCTAAAAGATGACAATGCACGTCGCTAGCTCTACTAGGTGTGAGTTGTCTATTTCGATTCCTACTTTCTTGCACCTCCTATCTTTCGCATTCCCCTTTGTCTGCTCATATGCTGTTCTTCTTCTAATGTTTCTCTCGCATTGGTCTTCCTTTTTTCCTCATACATACATACATACATACATAAACTTTATTAAAGTGTCAAGGTATTTAGCTAAGAGCTAATTGTGGACACTATAAATAAATAAAATGAACATAATATAAGATTAAATCAAGTATATGTAAAAATATTAAAAGTATATTCTTAAAATATAAAAATAACATCAATATATAAAATTATTACAGACAAACAGCAGGACAAGCAGGGAACAAACAACGACAAACAAATAGATAGACAAAACAGATAATCAGATAGACAGACATGCAAACAAACAGACAATATAGGACAAACATATAAGCAGCAGTCAAGCATAAATACAAAATTCAGAAAGTTAAAAGTCTAGAAAATTTGAATTAGACGAATTAAACAGAGGATAGGGGAGCACATTCCCAATACACCAGGCAGCCAGACAGCAGAAGCCACTATGCATACCCACCACTCTAAGATGAGCATGCACAGCAGCCACACGTACCGTCCAGCAAGCCAAGCACTTTGAGAGCACGCACCCCTCTCAGCTCCTGAATGCCTGAAGGCTGGCCTTACTGCGTAGTTCCTGGCTTATCTTGCCCCATATGTGTGGGCCTAAATATCTGATACTGCGCTTGCTATACTTAACAGTATTATATCTTGGAACAGGAAAATCACTTCGTAAGTTATAATGCTTATCTTGCTGAAAAAACATATTACTTACATGCCGCTGGAGCTAGTGAATTTTTAACCTTATACAATAAAATTAGTATATCTTGTAACCGTCTGTTCTCAAGACTAGATAGTCTTCCCTTCTCTAGGAGTTCCTCATACGTAGCATTCCTATCATTATATACAGCAAGCAATGCCCTTTCTTGTACTCTTTCTGATTTTCTTGCATCAGATGCTTTGCAGAAATGCCACACTATTTGACAATATGTTAAGTTAGGCAAAATTGCCGATTTGTACAATTGTAACTTGGCTTCTCTTGGAATCATATTTCTAAGACGTACTAGAACACCAACTTTCTTACTTGACTTTTTGCATATATCACTTATATGAATACTAAAACTAAGTTCATCATCTAATGTTACCCCCAGTAACTTCAAGTCTGGTGATGATTTAATAACTTGTTCATCAATCTTGACATTGATAGATTGACTGTCCTCATTTTTTGTTCTTCCTGCCTAATAACATTAAATTGTTCTTGTTATAATTTCCCTTCAAAAAAGTTGTCTTTGTAACATTTTGATATAGTGTGCCCCCCATTAGTTAAAAGTTGTTTCACGCAGTCAACTGAATACCCCTTTACATACAGCTGATGATCGTCAGTGTACATTGACAAGCTTGCATTATTTACTATATACGTCATATCATTTTGAAAAATGTTCCACAGTAAGGGTCCAAATGATGACCCTTGAGGGCATCCTCTAACAGCATCCTTCCAACTGCTGGTGACTCCATTGAGTTTGACTCTGTTTTGTCGATTGGAAAAATATGATCTCATCAAGCTAAGTGATTCCTCTGAAAAGTCATACGCCTTAAGTGTATTTATCATGAGTGATGGATGTAGGGAATCAAATGCTTTACTCATGTCTGTTGAGAGTATTCCAATAAATTTCTCACAATCCACAGCCAGCTTCCAATCTTCAGTGAGTCTGAGCAAAGTAGTTTCACAACTATATATGTTTTTTTCTGTACGCGGATATGCAGGGATCGAGCTTGGAATAAAATTGATTATTCACTTGTATGCTTATCATAGACTCAAAAACCTTATCTACTGTACTTAGCAATGTTATTGGACCATAATTTCTTTCATCCAACCGGTCATCCTTTTTGTGGACTGGGTTCCACTCTCCTCTCTTCCATGCTTCAGGCCAATCACCTTTCCTTCTACACTCATTAAAAGCTTTGTTAAGGAATCTGCTATGCCAGTTGATGCTAGCCTTAATATTCTAGGAGATATGGAGTCATAACCACAGGCCTTTCTGGCATTTAGTTTCTCAAGGGCTAACTGAACTGAATTTCTACTGAGTGGTTGAAAGCAGAAGTTGTTGAGGTTTCTCTTATAATTATTTGCATTGCAAATGTTAGTGAGGCTTGGATGACTCGACAGATCGTCCTCTGTTAAGCTATTGACACCTGCTCCACCAATAACATTGGCCATCGTAGAGAAGTAGTTTGTCAGAACATTTGCTACTCATTTGGATCTCGCTTACAGGCTGCTTCTTATCACCGAGAAATGGCCTGAAGGTTTTATAGAACTCGCTTGGCTTAGCTTTAAGGTCATCTGCCTTTTGTTTCCAATATTCTTTGATAGCTTTTCGTCTGTAGTTAGTAGCTTTATTTCTCTACATTCTCTGGAGCTCCCAGTTTTCCTCTGTTCTGCTTTGAGCATATTGCTTGGCAAATTTCCTTATCATTTTGATTGCCCTTTTCCACTCAGGTGTCATGTATGGCACATCGACTTTACGAAATCTCATTCTATTAGTAGGCATGTGCTTCTCTACTATGTTGTTGAGAAGGGACTCCCAAAAAAAGATACTTCTCATCAAGAGCATATATCAAAGGTATCCATTACGTTCCAGGGAGCACAAGATAAATCTTCATTGAGTTTTTCAACATCCAGTGTTCTAGTACTCCTAAATGTGACTACTTTAATTTCTTTCATGCTGAGACACCCTCTCCTTCATAATCCCATACACTAGATGGTGGTCACTCATTTCTGGATTCAGTACTCCACTTGTTTTAAAAAGCTCTGGCTTGTTAGCAAGGATCACATCCAGAAGAGTTTCGGATCTAGGCGTAATTCTGGTTGGATCCTTGATTAGACACTCCAGACCATAAACCTCCTCTAGACTGAGCAAAATGTTCCCTTCTGTGTGTTCCAATGTTCAGGTCTCCAATAAGTATGAGTGTGTTACACTCCATCGTAGCCCACATACATAGTGAATTAAATTCCTCCTCCAGTTTACGGTCAACACATCATTGTTGTTTATTGTTGCATTTATAGCCAGAACTTCAAGTAATTTATACTGCTCAGGAAGCTTTACACGTCGACGAGATACTATCTTTGATGAGAAATATGCCATCAGTCCACCATCACCCTTTTTTCTATCATTCCTTTAGGTAAGATATCCTTCAAGAGCCACCTGTGCATTGGTATAAGAAAATTCGATCTTAGTCTCTGACAGAAAAATCTCATGTGACTTTAATTCCTTGTTGAGAAATATCAGATCTCTCCGCCTCCTGTTTTCTTGTTCCCTCATAATCAGCCTTGCATTCGCTGCCGGCGGCTGTTTTTAGGGGGGCAGTAAAGTTAAAAGCATTATTTTTCGTTGATTTCCATGCACCCTTTTTCTTAATAAATATCTAAGCCAAGATTTCATTCAATCAAAAAATGACTCAATTAAGTAACAGTCCTTAATTCAATAATTATTTGAGAATGTTTGGACGATTTTTCAAACGTTTGTAATGTATAAAAATTAGTGGGGGGTGGGGGATGTTTAAAAGATTTGGGAAAGGGGAAAAATATTGGATTTGGGGGTTATTAAAAATTAAAATATGAAGTGAACAATTAGTAGGCAATTACCAGATAGTCCACCACCACAACAAGGTGTCTCTGATACCATTAGCGATTTATCTGTATTATACCTATTCTACCCTCATGTGTTTCCTTCCCAAATCAACATCATTTCCCCCAAATTTTAACCGGACCCCCCTTAAGTACATTGTCGAATAACGTAACAACTGGCTCAGTTTCAATAGTTTTATGCTTTATGCCGTTTTTTCTTATCGGTTTAGAACAGAAAGGAAAAGAAAGTAAAATTATGTAGTAACCTTTTGGCAAATACCAGTATATTTCTAACATAAGGGTCATCCACGAATAAGCAAAGCACAGGGATACCAAAGTAAAACAAATCGTACCACCACGACCCGGCCCTTTTTGGAGGATAAAGAACGACATTTTTCGATATTTTTCGCGATAGACTGTTCTGTCGCATTTTGTAATACCTATCACACTTTGTAATAAAATTGTCGCACTTTGTAATGCCTGTCGCAGTTTGTAATAACACTTGTCGCTCTTTTTAATAAAAAATCTGTCACACTTTGTGATGACAGACCATCACAATTTGTAATAAAATAAGCTGTCGCACCTTGTACTAAGAGTTGTCGCACTTTGTCATAAACTTGAAATTGATGGTCGGAGGACTGATAAACCTAATAATAAGTATTTTTCAGCTCCATTTTCTTAAGTGGGGGTAGAGGAAAGTGTTCAAGATCTTTGTAGGAAAGTACAACTCTTTCTATGCGGACGACCTGAAGACCGTGAGATAGTGTTGATCGATAACAGCGAGAGTCCGTAGTGATGGGATTTTGTATTGGAATTTAGATGCTATTCATATTGTCCTTGGCTGTATACGCAAAATATTTCGAACGTTTTACTACTAGTATGGGAAACGAATAATCAGAAAACACAAACATCGAGCACAGAACGGTGCCACAATCATTATATAAATCAGACAATCATTATTTCATCATCATCATCGTCGTCATTATTACTGTGTGATTACCGCACTATTCGAAAACATTTGGTCCTTGTTTCGCCAAAATATGCCCATGATAATATGATGATAAATCATTGAAGACCTTTATAACTCAGTACTAGCCAAGCATTTGCCCTTTTTGAGATTATTCGCCGTAAATGAAACATGACACCACTCTAGTGAAGGCGCAAACGTACTCCTGTCTTATAATATTTTTGACGGTGACATCTTCCATTAATACCGCGAGTATTAACTTTGCACAGTTGATTGTAAACTTGACTTCTATGGGTAGGCCACGAAAAGGTTCCAGATCCTTCTTTAACAATGAATGACGTTATTGTTCACGATAATTAATGTGTTTGCCAACTTCTTGATTTCGTCAGACACCTTACTATTTGCGTATTTTTCGCTTTGAGGAAAAATTATGGGATTGGATTTTGCCAATAAATTCAACAACATTTCTTCATATTGACATCAAATTACGTCATTGTCTCAATCAAGTTATGCCAAGATGTTGGAAATAAATAGTACATTATATTTCTGTGTTATTGCAGTGGCCATTTTAGGAGTGGCCCTTATATAAATTAAAATAACCATCTTCATGAAATATCCCCAATAATAATAACAATAGACAATTATTACTTTTATGGTTATTATTGTTCTTCAGTGTTGTCGATGACGATACTTATTATTGGTTTTACTTGTCCTCCGTCCATCTATTTCAAGTTTATTACAAAGGGGGACAACTGTTATTACAAAGTGCGATGATCTGTTAGTACAAAGTGTGACAGGTATTACAAAGTGCGACAGTTTTATTACAAAGTACGATAGGTATTACAAAAGTGCGATGATTATTACAAAGTGCGACAGAACAACTGGTCTGCTTGTACGTGAACTCTCCCGACGTTCGAAACCTCTTCGACCTCTCCTTTGTCAGGTAAGTCACGAGTCACTGCAAATAATTGTTAGTATTAAAAATGTAAGATTGGAAAAATAATACAAATGAGAAAAAAATTGATTACCGTCAGCCGGCTGGTTTCCCCACAAGAATAGTGAATTTCACGTTGTTTTTAAACTGAAACACTAGCAGTCTCTTCCGATTTTAGTTATAGACAGGAATTGTTACTTCATCCACGTATCTATACGTCTTATTGCTTCTGTTGTAATTGAGAACAAGCTTGTTATACCTAAAGATGAATTCTCTATGGCAGAGCTGACAAAAAACTAGGGTAACTACTGAATATAAAAGTGTTATCAAGTGAACTAAGTTTCTAGTTTCTATATTTCACGGGCAGCCTCTTGATGATCATTCCCGCTTATATACAACTGTATATACCATTTTTGACAGAAACATTACCTTTTTGGTAAATCTTCTATTGACAACGAAATGTTACATCCTTTCACACACCTAGGTAGTACCCTCCGGTGCAGTACGATCCTGTGTAACGGATCACTACTATCCAGTAAATTTGCTTTTACGACCCATTATTAACACAAACAGCTTATTAAATAAATGAACCCAGCAAGAAAAGAAACTAGGTCAGCAACAACAACAACAACAACAACAAACTTTATTAATAAACGGTTAATATTACAGAAGCACTGCCCGCAGCTAGCATGCAAGGCTATTTAATTGAGGTGGGACAGTGCGTGCAAAATATGAAATAAAGATTAAGGCTAACTAAGAAAAGTTTATTCATTGTTTTGCAAGAATTAATTAAGTCATGATCAAAATTCATACGACTCACTGACGAAAGACAAAGTTAAGTTTAAGGAGGCACCGTGGCCGGGCCAAGCCTCCTGATAATAGTAAACCAAAGAACCTACAATTGACCATAGTACACTCCTTTTATTTATCAGATTGCTGGCTTTACAAGATGACAATACGAATCGTGCTGCCATGCACTATTTTCACATAGAACATAATGCACCTTGTTTCCCTTGAAAAAAGAATTTGAATAACCATTGTTTCGATCAATTTTTCCTGGGTATTACAGTCACCCCAAGAGAAATCAAAGGCAACGGTTATGCAAAATTTTGGAGGTAAACTAGGTGCATCATGCATGGTCTATGTGAAAATAGAGAATTACCAAAATCTTAATGAAAGTCCGCCAGTTGCCTGTTACTAAGGTTGTCTAGTCTCTGAACAGAACCCTCGACTATGTTGTTTTATACATTGTTTTGCTAGAAATAATTTACGTAATGATCAAAATTCATACGACTCACTGACGAAAGACAAAGTTAAGTAGTTTAGGGAGGCACCGTGGCCGAGCCAAGCGCGTCAGACATGCGATCCGGCGGTCCCGAGTTCTAGTCCAGCTCTGGCCACCTGCTGGATTTCTTCCCGGTCGTCCCGAGTTCATGTCCTCGGCCACGCTTGTAAATAGCTAACTCGTTGCCTCCTGCTAGTTGGTTTTTTTTTAATCCGGTTATGTTGTATTTGAATTATTTGTTTCTAAGTCAGTGCCTGTAAACTAACTGACTAAGCTAAATACACTTTCCACAATAATTAGGCCTTTAAAGTTAAACTTTGACCTTGAAGACTCAGGATTTTTAGAAACACTTTAATACTTATCTTCGTGAATGAGAATTGTTGGTTCTGTATATGTTTCACCGAATTATATATTTTTTTATGGATTATCAGTAGTCTCTCTTGAAATTTTAATCGCTGTGCCGTTTGTTTTCAGTCGTTCATGAACATCGCTTGCGGGAGTACTCAAAACGCCGCAAGTAACAAACGCTTTTGAAGATTGCACATCGTTATAAAACCACTAAATAAAAAATAAACTCCTTATTATGTTGAAGCGTAACTCTATTAATGTTCATTCAAATACTCCACAGCTCGCAACCGGCTGCGGTATAGGTGATTTTGGAAATTTTTTAGCGGTTTCGAAAACCCACGCGTGCTTCGATCGTCCCGAATATTAAATGAGTGCAAATTGTATTTCAAAATTGTGAAATACTGCTGTCCGAGGTCTGTATGATAAAAACAGCGCCGCATAGAACTGTTTCACCTCAGATGTGGTGTATAAAAAGTATAATAGATTGGTTTACACGCCCCCAAATTTTGTAAAGCAAACTTGTCGAACGCATAAAATTCGGTCTGATTTGTTTTCCACGCCTAATCTACTGTGATCAAGAGCCATTATGGCTCTTAAATGTCATCGAACTGATTGCTGTTTTTTCGGTGTACATATAAGGCTATCAATTCGATGTAAGATTTGGTTCACTCTTGGACTGTTTAGCCTTTCTCTCATAGTCATATGAATGTGCTTTAAGTTTACTAATTTGTGGAATACAAGTTTATTGTTTGATTTAATAAACAAATTTATTAATGAGAGCTTCGCCTTTAGCCCTGGCTAAATCTATACATAACTGAAGCAAGACATGTTTGTAAATAATAAAGAATGAACTGTTTACATGCTGTAAAACATACGATCGAAGGGGTCAAGCAACTTCCCAATACCAAAAAAATATTAATAAACTGCTCCAGTAATCGTCCAGTGATGAAGTAAGTAGTGTATTTACAGTTATAACTATATCCACAGGCAAAATTAAATGATCCTCATCTTGTTTACACCTACAATCCAGCGACTCGCACCGTCGTACGATCCGCCGGGTACCTGAAACAGTTCCCTCTGTCATTTTATCTTCTTTCAGCCCATAAAAGAATCTGAAGACAATATTTTCCTTTTCACGAATACTTTTCGTCCATGGCATAGTAATTTTATAATTAAATAAACTTTAAAATGGCCTGGAAAACCATAACAGCACAAGGCCGCGAACAATTCGGTTCCCTCGCATAGCATATTGGGTAAGTATCATACGCATGCGTTAAACAAGCCACTTCCAGTTTACAAAAAAATCTAAAATAATCGCGAGTTTTGGCTCAAAATGCATTTTAAACGTACCGGACTAATTAGACTGAAATTCCGCAAAAAACTATGCATTCATTTTTAGGAATTTTCCCTTTGACACAAATTATGACTATCTCAATACCTCAAATCTGGGTTAGAAATCTTGCTCAAAGAAAATAAAAGAAAAACTATGAATAGTTTAATTAGTTTAATGTGAAATTAATCAAACGTAAAATTTCCACGAAAAAAACATGATTGGAACGATAAACCTCCAAGATCTTAGACATTTTCGTTTCTGGTCACGTGGTCATGGGCGCGGTTCAATGACGTCATATTGACATTTGCATATCATCAGGAAGTATAGTGCCATAAAATGACCAATGCATGACAAAAGGAGTCCAAGCTACACGACCAAAATTTTTCCCTAGCAACGGCTTCAAAAGATAGGTCACTGGGCCCTTAAAGATTCAGGAGCACCCAACGACGGTTACCTCCTAGGTACATTGAACACGCTTTTTAGGCTGTCCAGATAACTTTTAGATCTCTAGAAATGCATTCTAAGCGGCTCCATATTTAATTTAGATCTGTTCGGTCATTCTAGGGCAACGTGAGTCTGTTTCGAAGTAGGGCTTCAGTATTTCATTATCATCCCAAAAATTTTAGATGCTTTTTAAGCTTTACGAAGGTTAGCATTTTTTCTGATTCCCCGCCGTCCATCAATGTTTGATTCCGAAAATTTTAGGTTTTCCTTTTCTTCGAAATATAGCTTAAACTGGTGAGTGAAATGTGAAAAGGTCAATTTCAGGAAATCGTAAGAAATTTATCAGATATTAAGCTTTATAAATCGTACATGAACGGAACTGTCATTTACAAATTTTTAGCAGTCATCAAACTTTTCTAAGCAATATTTGCTTCTTCGAACATATCTTTTTCTTAAGACAGTTGTTAGGTGCACCTGAAGATTTTCTCCTTATATACTTTATACTAAAAAAAGCCTCGAGCTTTATACCTGCAAGTTTGAAGACAATGGTGACTATTGTAGGGGTGTGTTCGAGCAACTCGCTGGCTACACGATGAGGTACCAGGAATCTGATTTACATGTCGGCCTTTATTCTTCCTTGACTTCTGTTGACAATCTTAATCTTCCTACTCTTTTCTACTGTTCCCTACTTTACTCTACCTTACTCTACCTTACTAGTTCAAGTATAGTAGCGGTTTTTATAGCCAAAGCTGGACATGTTTGGGTTAGCTGACCAACAGAGTTTCTATTGTATATCTTACGCGTACATTGCGACAGGTCTGCTATTGTTAGGGAATAGATTAGCCTACGCACAGCCGCAACTGACAAGTACCATAAAGAACCAAGGTCAGCTCTAACACCACAAACACGACCATCTATTAAAAACTAACACTGCGACAATGTCAAGCGAATAACATTCCTACTATGACAATAATTAAATTCGCGAGCTAAGCATAAATCAAAGTACAAGAAAAAACAAAAGATCAAAACAGGAAAACAGTACGTGGACAAAAACAAGACTTAATGAAATAAAAACTAAACTTAAAAGAAAAGATAGATCCGTCCTAAAAATAACTTTCAAAATACCTCACAACATTATACAACACGCTGCACAAATAATGCTGGTCTTCAAATTGAATCTTTGAAAATTCAGTAATGCTATTTCAAAAAAAATTGTGAACATTGGGAAAAAAGTGAGAATAGGTTTTGGCCACATATCAATTATTTATTGCAGAAGCTTGTTTGGTCAGGATATTGGGTTTGTGGCTTTAATTTTTGAGTTTTTATTGACCTAAATTAAACTTCGTCTCGGTCCATAAAAGCGCAACATTAATTCCGCCATCTTGACCGAACAAGCACGGCCAATAAGACATACATATTATTTCACGCAGAAATGTATATTTCAACTCTTATGGCAGGGTAGCTGTGAAAGGTGACGTAATAAAACCGAACAAATCTGGCTTTCACTGTAGTAGGAAGGGAATGCTTCACAATGGATATATGATCTGAGTTTCCTTGGAACACCTGCGATAGAGAGAAAAATCAGCGTTATAGACTATGGTATAGCTCAGTAAATGATGATCTGACTGATCACTTTCTAAATTATAAATGATTTTAGAAATACAAGGCAGTCATACTGTATTCAGCTACTGCTTTACTTTTTTAGACTATACTGTAGCAAAAATATGCAATTTCGTACTTCTAGAAATACGCTAACCTACCCCTGGCCCAGGACGAGGTTGGACTGATATGTGTCTTACTTGAAACCTGGAGGAACTTAGGAAAGGGGATCTACATAGTAATCAGTGGGAATAAAAGGAACGAAAACCAGGGGAAGAGGAGCTAATTAAAGGAATGCCCTGCCGGGAATAATCGAACCCAGTATACAGGGTCGCTTGATCAGTGTTTAAGACATCTGCAGGGGCCACGAAACATTACACGCCCAAGATAATCAAAAGTATTCTATTCAAAGCACTTTTCCTGTGAACATCCTGCCAGAAAACGCACTCCGGCTGAGGCTTCTCGAGCCATGATAAAAATTCAGGGTTTGAAGGTGAAAATCCGAACTAAAACGCATTTCATCGCGCGGAGCGTGTGGCCGACGCAGTCGGCGAAGGGCCTCGTATCCGCAACAAGGCCTCAGTCACTAAAGTCACAGGATGTTGGTTAAGAAAACAATGAACAAAGAAGGATAATAATGGCAGCTAGCCCCAAAACAAAAGAACTGCCACGAATAGGGATGTTACGAAATAACACTGAGGTTCTAAGGGGTGTTAGGCCACTGTAGCCTGCAGAAGCAAACTCGATCGTCCCCTGAGAAGTGAGATGCATGCATAGCAAATGTTCTCCTTAGTAAAAGAACCTAACATAGATTGTAGATGAAACCTGGTACACTGATGTAACAAGTCAAGAAGATGTTAAAAAAGTAATAAAAGTAGGGGTGACCGAGCTCGTTTTCACGTGACAATGTTGACGAATACGGCTATTTAGGATACTTTGGCGAAAATCGTGCACAGCCCAAAACTCGACAAAAAGGAGAGATTTTTGCTATGATGCATGTGGTATCACACAATGTGACTTGAATGTATTGTTTGTCCACTTACGTACTAAAAAAATGCCTTTTAATGACCTTGTTTTTACTTTACGCTCCAAAATAGACTTAATTTGGGCACGCGCTATATACAACCCGTTTAATAGCTCAATGCGTACAATTTAATGAAAGAAATTGCCAAAAAAAAAAACAATTAAAACATAGATTTATGCCAATTTCATTTATCATTAAAAGAAAGCACTGTTCTTATTAAAATCATGAAATAAAAAATGGCCCTACTCGTTTTTGCGGTAGAACTGCAAAAAGTGCGCACCCAATGCTTTTTCTCCAATTTTTGAGAGAGGACTGGGGGGAGTTTCAAAAGGGCATGTATGTGAAAGGGGGAAGAAAGCATTAAAATATCCGTTTTTACGGAATTTATATCGAGATAGCACAGTTAGCTAGGACGCAATGTGATAAAGATGGCGCTTAAATGAAAATCAAAGTGAGTTAGCACAAGCTTAACATCCACTATGGAGGTTCTCCTGTGAGGAAGTCGAACACGCATACACGTGTTCTGCTTACGTTATGCACATTCCCAACACGTTGAGTCTCATCTCGGCAAGAAACAACCGCTTCAACTTCATTTTAATATTGTTACTTCAGATGCTCTTTTGCACGACGGCCATCCTGTTATGCGCAGTAAGAGATGAGACGTCACCTCAAGGACTTACTTACGCCTCTGTTAACTAGCAGAACCAGCGCTTTTTTTTTCGTATTTCAGGCAAGCACGAAGCGGACGTGAGGCACGAAACACGCACAATAGGGATATACGTCCGCTTCTTTCTCGCCTAAAAAAGATAGAAACAGCGCCTAGGAGGAAGTAGGCTAAAAAAGTATCGCAAGCCGCGATTTCGAGCAACTAGACGCGGGCCATCCGAGAGGTCCGCCATATTTGCATTCGGTGTTTATGAATTTTCGCTTCGTCTATTCAATAGAGCCTATGTACCTTGTCAGTATTGTTCTCCTTGTAGGTGTTCCAAGTAATATCATCAAGAGACATGCGCAAGATGTAGCTTGAGGTCCACTCATCACTTCTGACTATTGGTCCTTGCGTTGCTACTGCACACACAATGTGGATTGTACCCATGTCAACTTGGAGATAACCTGTTTTTGAATTAAATTCCTGATTGTTTGGGCCCCATCCACTTCCCGTTTCTCCATCAAGTCGACCATGGTATGGGTAATACCTATCATCAAAGTAGCTGCTGGCCGTCATTTGAGCATTTGAGATCCTGTGTGGGTCTGCCACGCCGACAGGTTCACATACTTTTGAAGAAAAAAAAGCTTGCTTTTAAGGTGGCTCGATACAGGTTTTCAAGGACAATACCTCCAATGTTTGAGCATCGACTACGTCGCCATTAACAAAGATTTGGAAAAGTTGCCACCAGAGCTGTATTAGATAAAGGTGAAAATTTGCTATGATAAGGGTTGTAACGACATGGGAGTTGTCATAGCAGCGAAATGATGCTATTACCTATTCTACTTGCAGCAGTATTTTCGGCGCTGGGAACTGTTCTTCTAAAATCGTTCACGGGAGCTTTTCCCTCCAATAGCTGCCTCGATGTTGGTGAAGTTTAAGCGAAATCTGTAAGGGCGTTATCGAGATAGTTTGAGGTAAAGTATTTATGTTAGAAATACGGTAAATATGTATATACTTTTTGCTTGATTTATTTATTTATTTTAGTCTCGTACCTTTCTGTTTTTGGTGGCAAAATTTTGTTTTCTTTGTTTAGTCATACAAATGAGTATGACTTTTTGTGTGATTTTATTTTACTATATGTACTACTACAATACTTGTTGTGATAATAAAAATAAATTTAAAAAAAAATACGGTAAAAAGTGGACAATCTTGATGTTCGGCTGTTAACTGAGGAAAACCAAGCCCTTTTAACATGCAATTTCACCTCATAGTAGTTTCAATCTTTCCAAAATCGTGCAGCTAGCTGTAGCCGATTGATAGAAAGAATGATTTGATTAATATGTATCGAGGCGCTCCATGGACTTGTTTTAAAAAATTAATATTCTTGAGATTAACGCTCCTTTTATATGGCCTTTCATTTTCAAGATTATTTGTCCATTGTAAGGTAGCAAAATAAGGGCTACAATTCGCTAATATTTAGTGAGAAGTTTTGTTTTCACAATTGAGAGCCTCTCATTATTTAGGGCATTGTTTTACAATGTCTTGAATAAGGAGAGGCTTTCACTTGTGATGACAAAACTTCCGATAAAATATTAACGAATTGTATAACCCTTAATTTACTGCCTTACAATATATCAATAATCTTGAAACTGAAAGGTCATATAAAAGGAAGATTAATCTTAATTTTTTTAAAAGAAATCTATTGAGCGGTTTAAAAATTATTCGCTGATTTGTTAAAAAAGACCAAAATGTTTACAAAACCGCTAGCAAGAGCGCTTTGATAAATAATAATCAAACCCTTCCTTCAAGCAATCGGCTGGAGCTATCTCCATGATCTTTCACACAAGGTTGAAAATACTGTGAGGTCAAATTTCATATCAAAAGCGCTTCGTTTTCTACAGATAAGGGTCAAACATCAAGATTGTCCATTTTTTACTGTTTTTCTAACCATAAATAACTTCATCCCAAAATATCTCGATAACGCTCTTTTAGAGTTCACTTAAAGTTCAGGAACATCAAGGCGGCTATTGGAGAAAAAAGCTCCCGTGACCGATTTTGAAAGAACGTTTCCCAGTGCCGAGATATACTGCTGGAAGCAAAATAGGTAATACCGTCATTTCGTTGCTATGACAACTCCGGTGTCGTTGCAACCCTGATCATAACAAGTTTTCATCTTTATCTAATACAACTGTGGTGGCATTTTTTCCAAACCCTTGTTTATGGTGATGTGGTTTATGCTCAAACTTGGGAGGTATTGACCCTGAAAAACTGTATCGAGCCACCTTAAAGGTACTTTTGTTTGTGGTGTATGTAAGGATACGAAACCCCGGAAACTTAAACATGGAAACGTATGTAAGGGCACTTTACAGACGTTTTTCCAAAAATATAAGTGCTTGAACTGACAGCACGTATTCAAGCTTGCATCGATCACGCCTTCGTAAATATTATTTACTACACCTTGTGATCGGTCAGAAACAGAATTTTCTTGCTGTAATTAATTGGAGTGGTCCTGCTAACAGATCCGAAACGTTTTCCCAAGTTATCGGTAGTTCCTTGGTTTCTGGTTAGGAAAGTATAAAATAAAGGTTTCCCTTGCACGCACAACCTTGGCGAGACAATAGCCGTTGTGTGCGAACAGACGAAAAGAACCCAGGAGACGCTGTTCGCCGACTGGGCAGAATGATACAAATCATTTATTGTGCCCAATCAGGAGCCAGCATTTGCTTGGCCGTTTGGAAATGGAAATAGACTGATGAGAGACGCTACGAAGGGGCTCTTCCGCACATGCTTGAAAACTTTCGTCGTGCCTGCAAGCCTGACTGCCCCTGGGTCTCCAGAGATGGTGTAGATTGGAAAGGATTGAAGCGATATGGTGTCTACGGGAGTATGAAATAGGTCATTGGTATGAGGCAAAGGAAATCACTAGAATAAGCAGTTTTTTTTTTTTGGGTGGGGGGGGGGGGGGGGGGGATGTAATGCAAATTAGCAAAAAGTATCTAACCCCTAATTTCGCATCGGCTGCCGGCAAATCCTGGAGGGCAACTACAGTTGAAACCATTGATTAGGTCGATGCAAGTTCCATTGTTAAAACAAGTGATATTGGCACAGTCATTTATATCTGCAGGAGACAGTCAAAGGTAATAAAGATACTTTCTAGCTGTATGTTAGACTTCAGCAAGAGCCAAAACAAAACTAGAAAGTGTAAATTAGTAGTTCTAAAGTTCCCTGGAGAAAGCTGTCTATAAATTATGGAACGTGTCTGATGAAAATTGCAATCTCTGATTTTAGGTTATAACCTGTCTGGAATTAAAGTTCAACGTCAAACTTATTCGCCGAATTTTTTTTCCAATATAGCTTTTGAACTGTGGTTAGAAGACTGATAATAATTATAAAAGTTGCGTACTGATTAGTAAACAGCCCCGAACATTGTGGGGCGGTTGTCAGTACAACTAAACAGCGGTTCATTTACATGTTGGAATTTGTTTTTTCTAGATACGCTCGTCCCCTCTATTCAATGTTGAGACATAACAGAACATTTGCAGGCACAGACACTTTTAAGGATGTACTGACGCTAAAATGAAGTGCACATTTTTGTCACCCTGTTTAGTTGTAAAGTACCTAGGAAGCGGCTACAGCACTTATAGTCCAGGCATTTTATCGCGAAAAGTCGGTCAACCTGCCACTAATTGCAAAAGAAGGTTTTCTAACGAATTTTGGTCCAGGAACGTGTCCTCTATAACATATCAATAGTCCCCAAAAATCCGAGTAGGGGACTGAGTTGACGAAAAACGAGTTTTTTAAGAGCCCTATATAGACTAATACTGCACAGCATGAAACGAGGTTGTATGTTCTGCCTGTTGTGTTGCTCGAGTTTGAAGCCCCGTACAGCATGGGTTAGTAAAGCCTGAGAGAATTTATTGTGTTTTCGTAAGGAAGTGTATTTATGTAACGATTGAATAAAACAACTGTTCTGTATAAGATTCTTAAATCAGAGAAAACACGTAAAACCTGTAGAAAATATCCATGATTGTTAGCTATCTAGATGAAGTATTTAGCGAGGAGTCATGTCTTCTGCAAGCGAATTTAGAACTTTAAAAGGATAGTTTTAAACTGAAAGTAAAAGTAATATCGTGTGCTAAGGTAATATAATGCAAGAAAAATATATTTAACTTGAGAGTCTTGAGTAGAGACTTTCAAAAATGTACTGATCATTCACCTCGGTGAAAAAAACCTGTACTTCACTCATCGCTTCGCGCTTACTTTTTTCTGGGGTCACAAAACTTAGTTTGTTAGTAAATTCATCTATTTTTTTTTCTTCAAAATTTTAAGAAAAAAGACTAGGAATTGTATCGAGTTTTATGAAACTGGCGACTATTTTCGCTAAAACCGAAGGAAATATTATTTTCACTGACTTATGAAGTAATAAATAAAGCGCGCGCCCTGCAATGCCAAAGTTCCGGTTCAAGATGACAATTACAAAGTCAATGGGAATTCTGGTCCAATACACACATTCGCGTTTCGATTTTAAAAATAAAATTACGGGATTGAAGGTATCCTAACTATACCGAAAAAAAATTTTTCTAATGACTCAACCAGTCTCAAATTTACGCGGGTAGCTAATACAATACAATACAATATAAACTTTAACTTGACACTCTAACAGAGGGCTTTTCATGCTCAGTGACAATGATAATCGCTAACGTTGAAACGAGGGTACGGTAAATCTAAAAATTACAAAATTACAATAATAAAATGTTTTTTTAGAAAAAATTAAGAAAGCTAAAAAGTAAATAAATATTCACTAGAATTATAACTGCAACAGAAACTTTAGAAAATACGATGAAATAGATATGATACAAACTAAGACCGATAAGATAGGAAAGCATCTCAAAACAGCAAATAATTTGGCTTTAAGTTTACGCGTTTAATTACGAGCAAAGTTATAGAGTTTGAGGAAATTATCTAAATTGTTCCACAGACTTACTATATGGTAAAATGATGTCCTTTATCCAGACTTACGGTTTTAAATAAGGGTATATGCAGAAGTTGGGAGCTTCTGGTCGTGCGACCACTTACCACCACTTGTTAGAAACGTCGAGAAGTAAGTTAAGGAGCGGAGCCAGTCATACACTTAAAAGCAAGCACGGCATCACGGAGATACAGCTGAGATATAATAGGTAGCCAATGCACTTCTTTCAGAAGCGGAATAACGTGGTCAGATTTTTCTGGAAATACAGATAATCCGGGCAGTGGCTGGTAATCGAGCTTAAGTTCTGGACCACTTGGAGCTTGAGAAGGTTAGTGTCCGCTGCATTGGACCAGACAGAAGAGCAATAAAACAACTTACTAAACACTGCCGTGTTAATTATTGTGGTTAAAGACGATCTGTCAAACACGTGTGCTCAACACGATTAATTTAAGCTAAACTTGAGAAGCAGGAGGAAACTGTTTTAACACCATGCTCGTGAAGTAAGGCTCGAGATCAAATATTTTCTGTTGCAACGGACTTCCCGCCTGCCCCAGAATAGCTTCTTTAGTCAATCAGATGCAACTTTTAGTCTCACTTTAGGCCAGCAGTATAAGGTACATTTGTAAGGGACATGTAAAATTGAATTAAAGAGGGGTTTTGTGGTGATTATATAGAACTTTTTTGTCGCGAGTCTTGTCTCGTAATGTTTTAGCAAAATCAGATCCCACGGCTGAGGAGTACACAGATTCTAAAAATCCTTAATATTTTACTTATTCAAATGGTAAATTTTTGGGAACTTCTTTCACGATTAAAGACCTAAAATAATTTTTGTTAAGAATATAGTCTTAGTTTTGGCGAAATGGCTAATAACAAAAGCTAAACGGCAACTTCCGGTTGACAGCCTCGTTTTCATGCTATGGGAAAAAGGGACTCCTGTTAATTAAGAGTCGTGTTTGGAGGTGTTCCCATGCTTGGATCTTTAGGGACTTTTAGTATTTTCATGTATGCGATATTTCTAACGGGTCAATGATCAAAAAGCTTCTTTTGCAATTAGTTACAGGTCTGACGACAAAATGCCTGGACTATTAAGAACTAGAGAGAAATACGTCTCGTGTTTCCCCCTACAATTCTTTCGTGTTGTAGCCGCTTCCCACGTGCTTTACAACAGAACAGAGCACACAGTCAAGGCTTCCTTATTTGTTTATTAGCGGCAACATTGTTTCAACCAAGTATTTCTTACTTGTTTCGCAGTTTTTTCCGGTGAATCCTTCCACGCAGATACACTTGTATCCATTTTCCTGGTACAACGAAATGCATTTACCAGCGTTCTTACAGGGCGAACTGTCACACAAAGACTACACAGAGGAAAGTATATAGCTGTAACTAACGACTATTGAATAGCAAAGTTAAAATATTATTAAGAATTAATTAACTTGGCTTATAACACCTCATCCCCCCCTAAGAGTTGCACCTTAAGGTGATGGGGAGGGTTGTGTGCCCTGTTGACCCTGGAAGCTACACTACACAGTAATTTTGAAGGAGTTATAATAAATCCTCTAGTGGGGTTAACTTAAGCTGAGCGGATGTCTGTTAATATCGACCAAGAGGTAGGAAAAATAAAATTTTTGGCAAATTCCCCAAAAAATTATATAGAGTACCCTAGGTATTCTAATTATGAAAATATAAATTTTAGTTTTATTGGATAAATATTTTGGCGATACGCTTGAATTTCTAAGCTTTTGCGTGACGCGGCATTTACATGACGGCCAAGAGAGCTGTCATGTAGGTTAAAAAAATGACTATTTCAGGAAATTTTGCTATCTAAACAGTTCATGCATTAGAACAAGTATTATTTTAATAGGAATGAACGTTTATTCGTTTGTCTCACGATAGAATCGCTTTGAGATATTGATCGCGACGTTTCGACTGCAATACTGCTAGTCTTCATCAGGCGATGAGGTCGATTGCTTACGTGTAGCTATTTATGCACGTTGGTTCACTGTGATTGGTGTATTTCGATCCTCATTATTCCGACTAGCAGATGATGTTCCCTCAGGGGTCCGCTTTGTAGTTGAACGGCTGTTGTGTTTTCTGATCGTAGGCATCCATGCTTCGGGAATTTCGATTCCGTTGTCTCTATTGATGTTATTAGAATGAAGTCTTATTTGGATAGCCTCTTTGACCCTACGTGTGTATCGGTGAGGGTCACGATCGATAAACTTGACTTGATTCCATAAAGGAAGATGCCCCCGTTTCGTTTGCGTGGAATCAAGTCAAGTTTATCGATCGTGACCCTCACCGATACACACGTAGGGTCAAAGAGGCTATCCAAATAAGACTTCATTCTAATAACATCAATAGAGACAACGGAATCGAAATTCCCGAAGCATGGATGCCTACGATCAGAAAACACAACAGCCGTTCAACTACAAAGCGGACCCCTGAGGGAACATCATCTGCTAGTCGGAATAATGAGGATCGAAATACACCAATCACAGTGAACCAACGTGCATAAATAGCTACACGTAAGCAATCGACCTCATCGCCTGATGAAGACTAGCAGTATTGCAGTCGAAACGTCGCGATCAATATCTCAAAGCGATTCTATCGTGAGACAAACGAATAAACGTTCATTCCTATCTGACACCACGATGAACAATATTCACATCTTTAATGACATATTATTTTAATGTTTATGAGTTTCTCGAAGAATAAATTCACGCCTCTGTAGAAAAACTCGGTAACAGATATTTCTGTAACGGTTTCCGTCCGCCATGTTGGAGCTCATCCAAGTGAGCACCAGCATGGCGTCTCCTAGCTTGCGAACGACAGACGTTTCTCCTCGCTCATCGCCGCTGAGGAACGTTTCGCGAGAAGGAACGTCTGTGACTCAGCGACAGAAATTCCATACTGATGACGTAAATCAATGTTTACATAAAAAATCCGGTAGTCATGGGGTGTCAAATGCAAATTTGTTCAATTTTACGTTTCTCCTGGTCGATTTTGGAAAAGTGTTGTGTTCATCTGCGAATGAGGCTCCAGCAAAACTCAAATGCTACTTTTAGAGAAGACTATATTCCACAAATATTGACTGTTTTGTTAGAGATTCATCGCGTTTAAATTTGACCTTGGTGGCCTTTTGTCTTTTGTCAGTCATTTGTAAACAATAGCTAAAACAATGAATCTACTCCGTCGACCAATTAGCGCTTCTGACCGGATTCCGGACAGATTTTGCGTCATCAGTATGGAATTTCTGTCGCTGAGTCGCAGACGTTCCTCCTCACGAAACGTTCCTCAGCGGCGATGAGTGAGGAGAAACGTCTGCCGTTCGCAGGCTAGGCGTCTCCATACAAATCTCTATAAGTTTGGGTAAAACATTTCTTCAGATATCTCGTATACGAAATATTCCTCTGACCTGAATCTTGGCGAGGGTCTTTGCATATTTACCTCCTTTCATTTCCCAGATTCTGGACTTTATCTATTAAACGGTTTTGATTTTATTTTCATCTATTTTGAATGGTGTGACACTGAAAAACAGCAATTGGGAACGCAAAGTTCACGGAGCATTTAAGTGTAATTTTGACCTTTCTGACTTGACATATAAGAGGTTCGGCGCGACAAAAATCAATCCTCCAACAAAAGTTTCAGCCAAAATACGTTTAATTAAAGCAATCTCAAGTCCTACAGTGATACATGGACGCTTCATATAAAAATACATTAGGTGGAACGTTTCAAACCATTTTGTCAGCCGTGAATGAAGAACTCTTATCCTGGCCTTCAGGCGGCATTATTTGAAGTCGCCTCGCCAATGTAAACATTTGGGTCAAGTTCCGATCACGAAATAGTGAATGTTTTAAAATCTACCCTTTCTAGTATATAATCAGGTCTACAATTTATTAATTTGTGTCCTTGTTGGACTTCATTTCTGCAATGAAACTGAGACAAACCACTGCGAAATTCCCGCTCTCTCGACATGACACGTGTCATGTGAAAGAGCTGTTGTAGACTCGATTGCGTTACGTATTACATACAGCGATTATTTCTGACTGGTGTGAAAAAAAATGCCAGCTCTAACCTGCATGTTTATACGTATGCCACTGAATGAGCAATCTCAATTTTTTTTTCACATGCAGTTTCACCATCACAGACTTGTCGGCTTCCCGACGAAACCAAAAAGATCCTAGGACCGAAGATTAACCCCCCAACCCATATTTCCTAGCCCTAATTTTCGAGCCCTGAACTGTTTTCCGTGAAGGACTAAATGATATGACACGCCAAAAGATGGAAAGGAACTGTTTGTGGTCCGTTTATTGATCGTACCATGGGCTGAATTTATCTTTTTTCATCTGACAGTCTGAACTGCGCGGCCAGCATTGAACGCGCGCGGTACTCCACCAATTCCTACTTAAATCAAGGTATCACAAAACGCCCATATATATTTATATTTGCCAAATTTTCCAATCGCCAAAGAATTCCCCAAAGGAAAAATTTCAAAACAAAAAGAAATTCCTTTATCATCTCGGTAACTTTAACTCTCCCCCCATCCCTCCCCTCCCCCCCTCCAATCCCCGCCTTAAGCCGTGCACAGAGTCAAATATTACTGTTTGCACTGTTGTTTTCGGTTGTTGGTGTAGTAGTTTCACACTTCTTCCCCTTCCTCTGTTTGTCCTGGTTTCTGTCAGTTTGGAAATATCCTAATGTTCGTGCAATTCTATTGTAATATACTGCCTTTAAAGCCAGCATAAAGCACAAGTAAGGACGCCCTATCACGGTTTTAATAATAGTGCCTACGGCGTCGGTATTTATGGCATATTGGTTCGTCTTGTTTTACTCTAGTGCTGAAAATATAGAAGCATCATTGCTAGCTAGTACAATTCTGCTGGCTTATGTGCAGAAATGCAGCATACAAAAATGAAGCGTTGGAGGGTCGGTGGGGTGACCAGTGTGGTTCAAGTAATAAATAACTCAGCACACAGTACGTGCGCATAGGGGAGAGCAACCAATCTGTTGAGCTCAACTTTACAGTCAATTCTGCAGCATGGCATCTGACTGGCATCTGCCCAGAGAGAGAAGACTACAGTGATCCCCAGGGAGAAGGGCGTGTGCAGTCGTCAAGCTGCAACTGTTAGTTGCACGTTGGTTCGCCACATCGTCAAAGAGGACCATAATGTATTTTGCGCATCGACGAACTTATCATAGTCTGGAACTTGCGTAGGTGCCTGCTCTTGAGCATTTTCGAACTCATTACAGAAGAACCAGTGTAACACGATTGAACGTTTATCTCCCCCCGCCCCTGATCTGTCCCCGGCAGGTTCATTCTGTGCTTTGACACGCGCATAAACGTTTCAGAGTAGGTCCTCTCATCGTAGCCAATCATAGACTGCGTAACAGGCGCCATGTTTTATGGAGGCGAAAGAAAAGATGTCGAAGACGCGTGCTCCCTTCGCGCGGCTTAGCATGCTACGCAGGCTAGGCCAAACAGCCCATGCTTTACAAACTGCTAAAAAAGGTAAAGCAACCGTATTTTACGTCGATAACACGTGCATGACAGTAATAACTGACGGTGCCCTCATCCCCCCCGGCTCTCAATCAGTTCTGCGTCTCAAGGGTATTTAAAGCTAGTGAAAGCTACACGGAAAGGAGGGAAGTTGAAAGAAGGATGTGATGTCACCGGGGATCGAACTCGGAACCTTGCGCACCGAAGTCCGCGCACTAACCAACTGTTTCACCCTTCAAGTTGCTTGAATCGAAATACAATAATAAACGATAATAATAATACTAATACTAATAATACTACTACTACAAATAAAAATAGTAAAACACGCACATAAAGTGTAATACATTTATATCTCTACCTTGCAAACAACCGTCCAACGCTTCAAGAACCCCATTCATTGCAGATAAATCAACGTTGGAGATAATAGGTATTTTTAATCAACATTTTTACCTTTCTTATGACTACAAAGTGCAGTTGGTGGAAAGCTTTAAGTGAGGTATTAAACGTACCTACAATACTCGTCACAAATCTTGAAACACTCGTGTGATTTTCCCCTGGACCCAATGTATTTGGAATTGCAGTCATCTCAGTGCTCCAAAATACGCGTGGCTCAACATTGGGAAAGGAGAGGAGAACGTTTGAATGAGAGCAAAGGTGTGAAGAGGGCTTATTCTATTCTGCGAAACGAAATGAAACGAAACGAAACGAAATATATGGGAGAGGGAGAAAAAATGCTTATTAACCTAAACACAGGTTAAGATAACATTGACAATGTATTCGCAAGTAATCAGGCTTAGAACACAAAATGCACAAAATGACGGATTTCTACTTTTTTCGCAAAATAGTAATTTTGTCCGAATTACTAGTTTGCGAAATGGCGTTTTTTCACCTTTATTTAGCAAATATGTCTTTTTCGTCCGAAACAAATTGTGTCCACCGATAAAATGATTAATGTTTCGAAGAGTCTGTTGTACTAGAACTCATTTCGCAAAGTAGTAATTTTGCCAGAATTACTATTTTGCGAAATGGTGTTTTTCACTTCATATCAAACTTTGGGTTGCATTTTTCAGTTGACAATGACACGCATTTTCGCTCCTTTTATGGCCATTTTCATTGTTTTCGGGAAAGCGTCACTATTGTTTGCAAAACAAAAGTTGCCATTACCGTCATTACCGACGCGTAGCAAAATCATCAACCGCAAAATTCAAAAACTTCGGAAGCCACCGTAGCCAGTTACAATGCATTTAATATTTCCTATTACTGCGAAATTCTCCGCCGCGATAAGACAGAAATCTGTGTTTACACGCAAAAAAACCTGGCCCCGAAGACATTTACCACACAGATGTAGTTCAGCGAGGTATGTCTTGTATGAATAATCCAGTCCACCATGAGTTAACTAAAGCAGTTTTAGTCGTAAGTGAATAATTTGTATAGGGATCCGGCTTCAAACGCTCAACGAGAATAACTTTTCATTTGCAGCGGGCAGCACTTTATTGTGTGTTGGAGCCCCAATCCCCGTGACTGTCGTTTGTGTTTCAGATGTAATTCCTCCGCTTGCCCCTACTTAGTATTAGAATGTTATCAACGACAATTTGCTGATCATAGCCGAATGAAGGTCGGACGCTGTATCTGAACACACAAAAGAAGATCAGGAACAAAAGGGCTATTGTCTTTGAAAAATGCAACCATAGTCCTTTTCGTCTGAAACAAATTGTGTTTACCAATAAAATGAGTTTGGAGACTCATTTTACTGACCGTACAATAGCAAAACAAGATCTCTTGAGAACGTTTCTAAACGTTTTTCTTTGGTTCATTGAGAGAAGGAATATACATGTAAACTTAAAACATGAACAATATATTTGAAATGACTGAAAGGGAAGAAAAAACTCTCAAGCGCCTCTTTGATAGAACACTCCATAAGAACAGTAGGCTGAATCTCTTTTTTTTTTTCTCTCTTTTTTTATCAAAATATATATATATATATATATATATATATAGATGAGTGTGGTCCTATAATTTGGACCATACGAAACAGCACTGTCGCAATAAACTTATCTATTTTGCGCCTTACAAATAATAAGTTGTTATTCTTATTATATTATTACACATATTTTTATGGCACAAAAACAGCTTCACTGCATC
>JBBMOI010000011.1:9220000-9405000 GCA_038088405.1 Porites divaricata
TTAATCCTTCGCGTTAGTTTACATGAAGATTTGCATACACATAGCACACACTGCATACAAATTATTTTAAAGACACGCTTTCAGTTTCCGCACTGGGTTATGAAAAATGTTTTGTTTCCAAAGGTTATCACAATATTCAAACTTATTTACCTTTTCTGGTTTAAAATGAAACATACTCTTCCTGGATTTTGCGTTGCTCACTTCACGTCGGCTTTCGCTTCGGCAAGTTTCTCGGCCCGTTTTCCCGAGAGTTGTGCTGTTTAGCTGAGAGAATGTCTTCATTCCAAGGCAGTTTCAACGCCTCATAACGGGGAAACTAACAGGGGTAGACCCGGGTAGACCCCAAAATTTACAAAGAAGAAAGGTTGAAGTAACATGTTAACCGAAATAATCCGATAAAACAGCTACCAGTAACCAGCAATGAATCCAAGAAGAGCGGTGAAAATAACACTCAAATCATCATGGCGGCTTGCACATGACCGAGCAATTCAAACTTGTCACAAACGCTCAAGAAAGCAAAATATTTAAAACTAACGCAACTGCTAGCAAGATAAAGTGTTCCAACAACTTTTCAAGGCGGTATAGTGTCGAAATTTCCTACACAAACTTGGAACAAAAACGAAAATTTCACCACATATGCCTCTTAAAACAGCTCTTTCCAAGCGCGAAAATCACTCTACAAATGACGCATTCTGAATCTCACCACCACCACCACCACACACACACACCCAACAACTAGAAGATGTTCACGCGCCATTTGTTTTTTAAATTCTTCTTATTTGTTTTAATGACATTGATTGCATCGATTATTACCTTTTCCAAAAAAAAAAAATGGAAAAAAATGTTACCCTCGACCCTCGACCCTCGACAAAAAGATAGACTCAAGCCCAAGCGTTTGAACTAATGCGTTGCTCTCACAACGCAAAACTCTGATTGGCTCTTCAATGGAAATCTGTCAACATCTGTCAAAAACGCGCCAGCCACTATCAACACTCGACATAATCACAATTACAGAACAAATAAGTTTCTCTTGTAGAAGCAACTAAGAAGAAAGCCAACCAGGTAGCTGATGTAGTTCGCGTGGAGAACCGAAACCATGGTCTTGCCTGATCACAAAGTGGGAATAACAGAACAGTCGCAAGGCTGTTAAGCTTATTCAAAAGTTATCACCAAGGGAGGAATTATACCTGCGATTGGTAAAACTGCATCGTAAGAAAAAAAAATCGAGATAAGAGATTGCTTTTTAACGAAGAATGTCTTTTTCTGTTTGAAATCGTGTATCGGATGTGATTTTAGGCCTTTGTAATTTGACAATATTTTGCTGGCGTAAAATCCTTAAAATTGTGGAAAAATTTAAAAATTAATAAAATATTCCAGTTGCAATCAATTTGAGAACATATCCACTCAAAATGTGTATTAAAACTGGTTTAATACGATAAGAAGCTTTTTGGGTTGAACATTATTTGAATTTGACTCATATCGTGGTCTTTTCGTAGCCCGGTCTACAGGCTTGAAAAAGCGGTCTGGCGGAGACCGTCAATCGCCCGAAATTTGCATTCTCCGTATCGCCAAAATATTTATCCAATAAAACTAAAATTTATATTTTCATAATTAGAATACCTAGGGTAGTCTACATAATTTTTTGGGGATTTTTCAAAAATTTTATTTTTCCCACTTCTGGTCGATAGACATCCGCTATTAACTCCTTACAGTGGAGTTATTTTTTTGGGAGTTATTTTAACTCCAAAAACGAGTTTAAAGAACTCTTTTTCAGGAATAAAAATGATCCCAGATGTTGAGGAGTTAAAAAAAAAACTAAGAAAGGAGTTATCCTGTGCCTAAATTTTTTACTCCACTTTCAGAGTTAAAGTAGGAGTAAATTAATAACCCCATTTTCGGAGTATTTTTTTTAACTCCAGCCTGGTAGTAACAAGAACTCTTTTTCAGGAGTAAAAATGACCCCAAATTTGGCGTTTAATTAAGAATTGAAGTCACCCCCAAAAAGGGGTTGCCATGTACCTAAAACGTTTACTCCATTTTTGGAGAGTTATAATAACTCCCTAAAAATTACTGCGTAGTTGGGACCTTGCTCCCTGGTGGATTCATCAGTGCTGGGCAGATTTTGGGCGAAAGGGGAAGACAAATTGCAACACCTGGCCCTAATTAGAAGTTAGGCCATGGAGTTAATGTCCTATCCCCGTTAAAAAAAAATACAGAAGGAAATTCAGTAAGCGAATTTCGTTTACCAACAAGTTTGGGCTAAAGTTTAGTTTAGTAGAACTTGGCACAAAATTTTCCATCTGCACGTTGTTGGATAGAAGTTAGCTATTATTATCTCAAATAGAAAAAACGAACAAACGAAAGTGAAATAATTGTTTTATTTTTATGCAAAACACCCAGACACAAAATTTGATGAATCTTCCCGACTTATGTTTCTACTACAAACTGGAAGTCCACGGACATTTGACGCGTCACACGTCTAGCCGATAAAAACAGTTGCAGCGGTGAAAACTGTGAAAAATGTATCAGGATTCAGTCTCGACAGGAAACTATCGCAGATAGTTTGAAATTTATATTTGGAAATTTAGCGCAGTTAAAAACTACTGAAAAACAATTCCCTCGTTCGGAAAACAAAACCAGCTGGTTGTCCCGTAGATATTGCTCTTCAGTCAATGAAAACCACAAATAACCACACAGGAACGAAGAAAACTCCAAGTAAATAAGGTAAAAGCTGTTTTATTATTATTATTAAAAATTCCAGCGATTATTTATCTTCTTGAATTTATGACCTGGATTCCCAATACAAATCCTTTAAATTCAGGGTCATTTTTGAGGACTATTTAATATAATTAAGACCACACGCATTAATGGTCAAAGAATCATATTGAGCTCAGGGGCTGCCTGTGGGGTTACTAAGTGTAAACTGTGTACTAATTCATCAAGAAATCTACTAATAACTAAATTTCCCGCAAATTAAAGTAAATTCGAAATTTTAGGCTTGTTTTAAACAATCCATGTTTAACCTGAGCGTATACTAACCAGGACCTCAGATGTTAGGGACGCCCCGAAACTCCAAAGAGAGCTAATAAAAATAAGACGCACGCGATCTGGGAAAGAGGATAGCGGGGCAAAAAAATGCCCTCTCTCTCTCCCCTGTTCCCGCGAGTTTTTCGAACCACTCTTTACTAAACGACTGCACTACTTTCTTGAGGCCTATAACAGGCTATGAATTAAAATCGAGGTGTTGCTCGAAATAAGGACAAACAACGAAAAAGTAAAAAAAAAATATGGAAATAATAAAATGAGATCAAGTAACGGGAATTTTTAGCAACTACCAGAGTTTGAGTCCTTAAGACCCTCATTTCTCGTCTCCTTTTTTTTGTTTACAAAACTTAATGCTTACTGTTTCATAATGTAGCACTGCTACTGCCAGTAACATATATTATTTGTGACGCAATAACAAAAGCTGTTTAGTAAAGTTCTTAATAAAGATTTTCCCAGCAAAGAGCCATGGCGTTGTTCGTTTACAAATGCTAACTTTCGAAACTTGAAAGAGTAGTAGGTCTATAGTAGCGTAGCTCTTACATTTCCTCTTTAAAAACAAACTATTGTAATAAATTAGAAGTAAACTCACCGGAATATAAAAGTGATGAAACTCTCTGCTGGCTTTGAGCTTGCCTGAGTTGTTAAACTTGTCCGATGGGAGGAGTTCGCACAGACGTTTGCCGTTGAAATCAGGGAAGGTAGCCACGTTGTAAGAAAAACATGAGGGAATTTCTAGACAGGCGTAGCCACAATCTATTTCGTCTTGAATAAGATTCCGTCCAGTACTTGTGATATTCAGGTAGGAAAATTCACTGATCATGAAGTTGACATAGAAATAGCTGCCAATCGATCCTTGGCTGAAAGCTTTTTATACGAAAAAAGGAAAGACATGAGATTCTCGCTTTCTTTTTTCATGTCAAAATTAATTACAGTAAAGAAAATATGAGATAAAGTCCATGTACCTTGAGAATCAGTCGCAAAGGTGACAAAGATCCACAAAAGGGAGATTAACAAATTTCTGTGAATTACTGGGTCTTCCATCTTTTTGTAATGCAGAAGTGAAGTTCTCAGTCTTTTGTTTGATTGCTTTTGAAAGAACACCCGCGCCTCCTGACTATAAGTGTGTTTTTGTATAAGTGGATGGTACACAAAATGAGTAAAACATTCCCATTAATAAATAATAAGCAACTCGTTTGACATCCTAACTCTAGAAAAATTGTTTGTTATAAAAAAAGAAAAAGAGTTTCACCTTTTCAAGTGATTAAATGTAGAAACTAAAAGAAGAAAACCCTTTTTAAAATACTTTACTCTCTACAAACAATTTCACCATTTCCCCAATTTACTTTAAAATATTCTCGGTTTTCAGCTGTAGTCACACATTTATGCAAATTAGGCTCCCGCCCATCCAAGGGTTCAAGACATATTTTATGCGAATGTAAGCCATAACTGTAGGACATGCCATGACATGCTATGCAGGACGAAGCTTTCGCGTGCAATTAATTTGTTAAACTACTCTGTGCTGAGAATAGATTCTCCTGTTTTGTGTTCATACCATATTCACTGAAACAAAGTTAGTAATGAAGGTTTTAAAATGTTAGTTGAATTGTCGTTCCTCAGTCCCAGTACATCAAAATTTGTCCATTCAAAACGAAAACAATCTTCATGTTAAGACTATCGCGTGGGGTAACTTTGAGAAGTCTGCCAAATTATCAACAGGTTTAATTGTGCAAACGTGGCATGCTTCAACTGAATAAATTGTCTTTCCAAATTTTCATCAACTAGATGTGATGATCCCTGAGAGGGATCTGGGCTTAAATGATTGCTCTAAAACTTTGAAGCAGTAGTTTTTCAATATGATATAAATAAATATGAATAAAACAAGAACTTCCACAATTTTCTTGTATGAACAAATACGGGGAAAATTGATTACCAGTGAGACTACTGTTGCTATGTCCCATGCTAAGGTTAGGTTAATTACCTTGCATAATTAGGAGATTAATAAAAATGTGGAGATTCTGAGCAAGCTTTACGTAATGTTTCGATACAATATTTTAGAGACCATGGCGATATTTTTCGATTCAATCGGCTTTTAAAAGTTATATTAACCCCAATCCAGTTGCCATAAAATTATCACTACTAACTGTCCTTGGATTGAAGTTTGCCAAAATGCAGTTTCAGTAAGTAGAAACAATACTACCATGACAGCTATAAACAATAATCTTTGAAATCACATAAAGACGAATTTTGCGAAATCTAGACCTGCAGTTGAAAATCCAACATCAAGAATTTACGGTATGGTGTTTGGCAAATACATTCGTGAGAATTAAAAAAAATTATGTGTAAGTTCCTTATTTGCCTAAATAGATCGATTAGTGCAAATTACATTTAGTAATTGTGAAGGCTTTGAGGGTGAGCGAAAAAGTGCGTCAAGCTTTTGTAACTTACGTATAGTCATCCACAGGACCAGACGCAGGGGTTTCGTTTCAGGCCGGACGCCAGACGCAACGTTTTTCACATGTAACGCCCGGTAATCCACACACGTAATAATTTTTTTTAAGTGTGAGAATCGTTTTCTTTTTTTTTCATTAATAATATACACGAAACAATTACTCAATTCTGATTGGCTGAGAAAGGAGTGCAGTTCCTCTGTAACACGAGTGCAAACTTGTAACATGAGTGCAAATTACAAACGCTTTCTGATTGGCTGAAAACACAAACGAAACCACCAAGAACCAATCAGATTAGAACTGTTTTAACAACAAAATTTAAGAAAATGGCCGTGGTTTTCAGCAAACGACGATTTGATTTTGCACGCAAACAACAACAGAAAAGTTAAAAAAAATATATTCCAAAAACCCGTGGTCGGGTTTTTGGAATATATTTTTTTGCGTTTGACCACACGCAAACCATGACAGCTACACTTTTCAGGTATTTAAATGAACAAGGATACAAGTTTTCCAAGATAACAACAGAGATTTCAAGTCATGTACGTTATTTGTTGGAGGAGATAGGTGTCCGGTTGCTCTTTTCGAGTCTTTTGTGGAGCGAAGAGCTCTATTAAAACATCCATGCGATGGTCCTTTTTTTTCTACCTCAGTAGCAAACGAAACCGTAAATTTAAACGTCTGGTTCGAACTAAATCAATGGGTGAACATACCAATATTAACACAATGAAAGTATCCGTAGTTGGTACTAGCCTAAGCATAGTGCAAGAAAAACAACGGTCAGCAAGCTGAGGAAAGCAAAGATTGTAAGTTCAGAACATTTCGCCAATGTCACAGGCTACAGTGGTATAAATTTCCTTAACGACTACTATGAAGCCGACGAAGCCGACGAAGAAAAGCGACGATGTAGTAGGCCAAATGAAATGAAAAAAACCCCAGCGTTGAGAAAAAGAAAATAAACAACTGAGGCTCATCGATGGCAGCGTCGGAAGAAACCAAATTCCCTCCTTCATTTTTAGGGTTTTAAATCTCAAAAGTTTCTCCATGAATCCAGATGTGATGGGGTCTCAGGAACAGACAATGATGAACAGTCGTTAAACAACATAACACAGCAAGTGTCTTTAATTTCATCTTTGGCTGCTCGAGGCGTTCTCCTGATTTCAAAACGGCGCCTGTATACTTCTTGTAAACGCCGATCGGAGCTCTCATATATAACCGAAGATGGATTTAAAAACACTTACTTTTGCTGATTATTGTAAACCGAGTTATCTTTAACAGGCTGGTGACCATATAAAATCAATCCTTGTACATTTCCAAGTTCTTAGCTGAATGATTCTGAAAGCGTTGGTCTTGAAGAAGTTTAAATTTGACAAAGGTAGTAGTCTGTTTCAGCATGGATAATTGAAAGACTGGATAGGAAACTGGCTGAAGCGATCAGTTCCAACATAGTGGAAAAATGTGACGTCACATTATCGAGAGCCATTCAACCTCTTACATCCGATGTTTTGCGCGTCTTATTTTTCATCGCATATTTCATATCTCTGTCTTCGACTATACAGATTACCCATGTTTTGAAGTAAAGGACGACGAGGACTTGCTCTTGGAGAAAACAGTTAGAGGGTTCAAAACCGGTAGAGGCAAAAGACAGAGTAAATGATTTTGAAACTTGTGAGAGCGAAGAATGACTCCAGCGTCCGATTATTTTTTTTATGCACTAAATTGGGGAAGCCTAACTACATAAAAACTGGGCGAAAAATTACATGCATGTATACAGCTACAAAACACCTACAAAAAAGGCACAGCCTATTTCTACTAACCACAAGAAAACCGGAAATAATTTTAACTCTTTTTATCACGGTTTTGACGATTTCTTTTGTGCTTTTATCGACAAGCTCAGCGAGTGTCGAATTTTATAAGTTAACAACCCTTGAAAAACTGATTTCATTAGCGGTAAAACTGTCGAGGCTTGATGTTTCAAGTACCTAGCTCGAAACAAGCTTTTAATTTTCCATTGAAATTTATTTACGGACAACCAGTGACAAGAAGCCGTATTTGAGAAATGTATAAAAAGCGGGGATAAAAAGCTCACAGCAGACTAAGGAAATTTGCTTGCGGACCACCGTGGAAACGCCGTTTCTAACTTTTTCAAATCAATTTTCATAGTGAAGCAAGTTGTTTTGTTATTTTTAGCTATAAATGTACAATGACCCAAGGTACTTTTCAGTCAGGTCTTTGAAAAAGCGAACTGCAACGCTTTTAAAAATGTTATGAAAAACGGTTAATTGTTAACTACTAGAATACGACTGGGAAGCAAACTCTCCTGGTTAATATCTTCCATAAGGCTTACCGTGAAAACTTAGAAATATATTATCTTTGAAATACTGACCTATTTTTGGGATGAAACAAAGATTAAGTTTCTGTTTTGTAGTGTTAATGGATATGGATAGGGAATATGGAAAATCACTCTGAAATATATGTTGTGGTTCAATTTTATCCTTGGTTCAAATTTTCTTTTCTTTTGTTTTTGGGTATGGTAATGTCTGGTTATGACATAATAATGAGTTTGAAACAAAAGAAAAGAAAATTTGAACCAATGATAAAATTGAACCACAACTTATACATAAACACTGCTCCCAAAGAAAAATAATAGAAGCTGATTTAAAAAAAACGGTAACATCCAGGGTTTTTGTTTTTCCTGAGGTATTTGGATGAGGGATTGAAAAAATATGACAGTCTGGTCACATTATCATGTTGCTGAAAACAAAACTCATAACAAGTAGAATACATGTTAATTTCAAAAAAGGATGAGCGAAATTTACATGCTGCTTTACTAACAATCAGCAGGGTTAACCTAGGATTTTACTTGAGCGAAACAGTTCTCAACACAAACTAGTCTGCCGATTAGAACTTTACACACGGTGTGCGTACACTCACTCGGCGCAAGCTTCGAATGTAGTTAATTTCAGCCATTTTCAATCGAAATGTATGGTAGAAAATAACAGCATTCAGTCTGTAACTATGCGTATGCCACAATTCCATCCTTGAATGATCTGTCAATCGTAGTTATGGATAGAAAGAAGAAGGAACCTTAAAAAAGGCGTCCCAAAACAGTCGCCTAGTATACTACATATGGTTCTGGTAAGGTCAATTTTTGAGACGTAATTTTCTCAAAAACAAGGATAAAAAACGTAAAACAACAACAAGAAGTGCTTATCTCGAAGGTTCAAGTGTGGCTTTGAAGGGTCACCATCGCCGTCAGACAACAAACGAAGAGAAAAACGTGCACCAAAAATTAAAGTAGCTCTAAAAACGCCGAAAAAGAACAACAGGCTGGCAAACAAGCCCTACATTTTGACTGGTTTGCGCCACATTTTCGCCATCGTTTCGTCACAACTTTCCTCAATGATGGAACCATCCAACGCCATCTCGGAGCTCAAAACAGCCAATCGGCGATAAGAAATCAGCCGAGGTGACATAAGTTTCCTATCCAGGCTTTCAATTATCCATGGTTTCAGCCAATCAATTGAATGAACTAAAATCGTACGCTGTCAAAATTTGTTGTTGTGGTTATGATTTTACTCGTGCTTATTTATTCCAAATTGCACTCGAAATCATATGGTTACCTATACTTATTAACCAAAGAAAGACTTGACTCTTATTTTACTCACTTAGTTATGTAATGTATACAATCGAAAAAGAAAGAGATAATTCCTGTCATACACATGTATAATAAAATCATTATTCATCATTCCCCATCCCTTCTCTCCTCCTCTGCCAGCTACCTTATTGGTACTAATTTTCGCGTCGCTTTAATTTCGCAATTTAAAAAAAAATCGGGAATTTAAAGCGACGCGAAAAAAAAATTCCCCGAACTTTAATGTCGCGAAATTTAATACGCTCCTATATTTCTTGTTTTCTCAATTTAATGAAGAAACACATGTCTACGTATTGCGTATAATGTGTAAAAGCTTTATGGCATGCCTACAGATGATAAACAACAGTTTGACGATCAAATGTCACTATCTGTGTTGCTTTGAACCTCTTCCTCTTTATCACTATCATCACCTTCAAGTCCTTTCAGCACCTCTTTTGTACAGTCATCAAAATGGCCATCTATCTCGGGTTCTCTGTAATTTGAAACGACATGGTACTCGGACGAAGTAAAGCAGTAGATAGAATCAGGAGGTGACAGCACTGATATTAATGTGGATCTCCGACTAACAGTCCTAAAACCACTTCATGCCGTCTGGTTAGTGAACCTTTACAACCACCTGAGTAGTCCTGTTGGTTTGCGACACATCGCGAAAGGTTGGGAGAAAGCCAGGATCTCTCCCTCCAAAATACCCGTTCACTAATATCGAGCTTCCCCTAGATTGATTAGAGGCCCAAGAGCTTTGTGCCATTGGTACACATAGCTCTAGTGTAATTCACGGCTAAAATGTAAATATGTATTATACAATTGCAAACGTTAATTATTAGGATATGACTATGCCTATGGTACACGATGCGGTTTCTATAGTTTGGTTTTGTTATGAGTTGATTATTTTCAGCTATAAGAAGTGTAAAATGATAATAAAATTCTCGAAATAAAAATTAATTCCCTAAGAAAATAATTTTGCACCCAAATCGCAAAAATAAAGACCTGCGAAATATGCCGACCTTTTTTTTCGCGAAATTAAGTGCCCGCGAAAATTAGTGCCAATAAGGTATAATAAAGCGTAAATGTTATGAAAGGAAGGCCAGCGATCTCTGTTATACGAATCCAAGCAAGTGGTTTAAATATATCTACACGCTCTGTGGTGCCCAGCAGTTATCAAAAACCCCAACTGCGCCGAACAAGGCTGAATTACAAAAAACTGCGGACCTTCTGCTTGATGCTTTTGTTGCTCCTTGGAAGGACCGAGAGCCAACCGCACTGTCAGTCAGCGCCTGTTCCAAACATTAGGCAAGTCAAAGCCATACTCAAACATGTGAATCCGAGGAAAGCAACAGGTGTTGACGGTGTGCCCGCGTAGCTCCTTAAACGGTTTCACGAAGAACTGGCACCTGTTGTACACGATATTATTTGTGCCAGTATAGTACAGTCCAAGTATCCTACCAGTTACAAGCATGCTCTAGTCAGCCCGGTACCCAAGGTTGATAATCCGATGGATATAAACAACGACTTTAGGCAGAATTCAGTTTTGTCACAAGTCGCCAAGGTACTGAAGAGGATCCAGCTTAAGCTAAACCTAAAGGACATAAGTCTTAATGCTTCCCAACACGCTTTTACGGCGGACAGATCTACTATGACTTCGCTTGCCAGCATCACACAAGACTGTTATAACGCTACAGATTCTGGTAGTCTATATAATTGCGTGCATGTGGTTTTTGTAGACTTCCGAAAAGCCTTCGATTTGGTGGATCATGGCGTTCTGTTGACTAAACTTGCTGGCATGGGCATCACCAAGAGCTTTTGGAAATGGACACAGAGCTACCTATCAGGCAGAACACAGCAGGTTAAGCTCCCGGGAGTCCTCTCCAGACATGGTGAGGTGATTGCTGGTGTACCCCAGGGCGGTGTCATTTTTCCTACACTTTTTAATGTGCATGTCAACGATATTGAGGACTGCATCCCCTGGGGAATACCTGTATCCACTTGCAAGTACGCTGATGACTGCCCCCTATACGAACTTGTCTTTAAGGACTCTGTCAGTCAAATGCAGGATGCTGTGACTTAATTGGAAATATGGGCTGTGCAGAATAAAATGGAGCTGATCATGAATGCTAAAAAGACCAAAGATATGTGGATCACCTTCAAGAAGAGTGCTCCTATTAATATCGGGACTACTGAACTGGAGAGGGTTTCAGAGTTTAAACTACTGGGTGTATATGTACAGAACGATCTCAAGTGGAATACACATGTCTCTAGTATTGTCAGCAAAGCGTGTTAGCGGATCCACTACAACAACGAATTTCTTTGATAGAAGTCCGGGGCTCAGGTTTTATGGGATGAATGAAGAGGTGTAAGCAGACAGGTAGTGCTTCTTGCCTCCCTTAGGCAAATTGTCGTTACCAGGAGCCAGAGAAGAAACCAACTGTAACATCATCCGTTGTGTGAAAATACTATTATAATAGTAATAATAATAATAATAATAATGGAAACTTTATTTGTGTTTTTGAATGCACAATTATAAATCTCCCTACGTGTAGGCAATTTACAAATGCTGCTTGAGATTGAATTATTAAAAAGAAAAAGAGAGAAAAAATTCTTATTGCATTAAGTCTGGGCTATCCCAGTTCCTGTTTCTACAACAAAAGATGCAATATGTTGCTCTAATGGCTATATTTATCATTTTCTTGATTATATAACGTTGCTGCTTTTTGTCAATGTCAATGTCATTCATCATGTCTAATAATAATAATGACTAACTGCTGCAGAAGATCAGGCCCTTCGGACGAATTAAATCTCGGAACACGATTGACAAACCAGATGTTCCACTGATGTGTCGCCTATATGTGGTGAAAGGGAGGAAATTGTCAGCCGAATAACAACAAAAAGCAAGAAATTAGCTCAAAAGCAATATAAAAACTGGAGGCACGATCAGGTTGCAAAAGTTGTTCATAGGAAACTCTGCCAAAATCACGATCTGTAGTGCAACGAAACTTGGTACGATCATTCTCAAGAGGCAATGATGGAAAACGACCAAGTGAAATTACTGTGGGATTTCAGAATTCAAACAGACTATAATTTGTATAGGTTATACTAATAGCATGATTCGTAGTGATATTTGGCATTAATACCACGAAATAACACGAGTGGTATTTATGTCAAATATATTATTTGTTTATACTACTACCCACAAAAGGTTTGTAATTTTCGCATGTAGGTATTTCAAATTGAGCTGAAATACCACTGCTCTCAGCCAATCAAATTGCAGAACTTTCTCATGTAGTAGTATAAAGATCATAACAGGCCCGATATTGTCGTAATAATTTTACTGATAGCAAGGCTAGCTATTAAAATCCTATTTACAATAAAATGCTTGAAAAGCTATTCAGTCAAAACACTTATTTTTTTAATTCCTTTAATTGATAAAAAAAATCATTTCGATTTGAAAAAAAAACTTTTATCAAGGGTAAACGCATTCTTACAAAGAAAGTTACTAAAAAAGGAAGAAAAGAACATAATGTTCTGGATGCCTTATTAACGAATATTTGCGTTTCATTTTTCAATATCTACGTCTATGTCCGACAATTCCAAATAGACTCCTATAAACTCCTGAATCTCTTAAGCAAAGTAGTGCTGATCTCATCAGTTCGAAAGACACTCTTACCTTCATCCATGTCACGGTAGTCGCATGACATAGCTTTCGCCCTTCTTTGTAGCAACTCTCTCGGCAAGCCTTTTTGGCATCGTTTACATTCCACTACCATTCCACCCAACCTCGTTCCCAGGGTTCTCTCCTACCTGTCGCCAAGGATGCGAATACTAAAAAAGTTTTGTTAACACTACAAGAAATTAAACAAATATGTATCAATGTTCGCTGACGTTCGTTCTCAGCTTTTTACTGAGTAGCCAAGCCTGGCTTTCAAACCAGACCTCCTATTTAGTTTCCAGTTCTCTGCAGCAACTCCGCGACTCTCCCAAGCCAGGAGAAAGTCCCTATTTCGGAAGAAAGGAGTTTTTGCATCTGTTCTCTTGCTCTAATTGCTGCCGCTCGAGTGGGACGCAAAATGTTCGAGGTAATTTCCTCAGTTTCTTTTAACTGTTCTCCATCCTGCGTCATTTCAAATTCTCGACTACTATCACATTCTAATAGGTAGAGTAGATTTAGGGGTCTGTTGAGCTCTTTCTTGGTTGGAAGAAGAGCTTTGGCTGCCCGGATCTTTCCGTCTTTGCTTGAAATCAGCTCAGTAATTTTGCCATTTTCCAGACCCCACGTGGCAAATCTTCCTTTAAAATCTCTATACTGCCTACTTTAGGCTCTTCTGCTGCTTGAATTCGACGACCCTTTACATGTGTTTGGCGTCTTTCTCGGAGGTTAAGTAAGTAATCATCTTTCCAGACTCTCCAAGGTGAATTCAGGGGTTGCTGACCTTTACCCCAAATCTCTACTAATTTAAGCTAATTTATCAGTTGGCTCTTCTTTACATAGTCTGGATCATGGGGGCCATGGATCTCGATTACCGGAATCCCTCACTTGGGATTGAGACTTGAGACCTAAGAAGTCCGCTGGAGTAAGTGAAAATCCAGAAGGTCTCCTGGATGAACTTGATCTATAGAGTTTTTGCTTCCTTGATTTCCATAGTTTTTAGCTCTCCAGTTTGGGTTTTCTGTTTTCCAGCTTTCTGAACTTAAAAATCTTAATAGCCACGCTGTAATTCCAAGAAGCCGAAGAAGGGAAGCATATTTCTTTTCATCCATTCTGAATGGGTGACAAAGGATGCTGACTTATCTTTGTTTTCAACCTTCCCTTCATTGATGTTTTCTTTAGCCAAGGTGGAGGTTCATAGAAGGTTTTCGAGCCCTTTGTTTCGCTTTCAATCTTCTCCAATGTCTCTTTAGTAATCATTGGGATATCCCAAGTTGGCCATGTTTTCTCACTCCTGAAGCCATTTCGGTCCATGCCACCAAAGTTCACATTTTTGTAGATCTTTTACTGAGACTCCTCTTGTTGCTAAATCCGCAGGATTTCGACTAGTTTTGACATAACGGAACTTGTGTCCTTTGTTTCAGTGATCTCCTTGACTCGATTCTGAACGGAAGTTGTTCGTGGCTTCTTACGCATGATCCAATGAAGAACACATTGATTTTCCGTCCAAAGGAATTTCTTTTGCAGAGGCAGTCGAAATTGTTCTTGTACAAAGTTAAGCATGCGAACACCAACAAGCACTGCTAGAAGCTCCAGTCGAGGTGTTCCTAATTTCTTTATGGGAGCTACTCTTGCTTTGGAGAAGAGCAAATTGACACCAGCATCAGAGCTCGAGTAGATAACAGAGGCATAAGCCTTGGTTGAGGCAGCACAAAAGCACAGCAACTGACATTTCCGATGAATCGAGGAATGATTACCATGTTGATAAATTCCATCTCTTTCTGTAGTTTCATCCATTTATGAAGCATCTCTTCCTCTAGTTTCTCATCCCATTCTTTCTTTGAGGCCCATAAGTCTTGAAGCAAGAGTTTTCCCTGAAAAGTTGCAGGAGTAAAAAATCCCAGTGGGTCGAAAACTGTTACGGTAGCGATGGATTTAAGCAGTTCTCGTTTCGAGGAACATTCTGTTGGTTTTGAACCTTTACTATCAGGCTATCTTTAATAGTGTTCCAGAGTATACCAAGGACTTTCGTTATGGTTTCCTTTACTCTATTCTGCTCTGGACTTCAGAAATTCTTTCGAGTTCGACCCCCATTCTCTCAGGTTCATGGATGATTATTGAAATACTTCTTTTGATTCTGAATAAAACTCTCTTGCTTCTTTACTTGAATGGACTCCAATCAAAAGATTGTCCACATACATGTGTTTCATAATCTTCTCTGCAGAAGGAGTTCCAACTTGTTCTAAGTGATGGAGAATGGCAGCAACAAGCAGAAAAGGACTTGAGATAACTCCAAATGGGACCCTGGTAAAGCGATAAATTTGTAGATTGTCCTTGAACAGTCCAGGCTTAGTGGGATCTTGAAGCCACAGGAACCTAGTGGCATTTCGATCTGCGAGTTGGAGACCTACTATTTTTCAAATTTATTTATTTATTTATTCATTTTAACAACGACAAACAACAAATTAAATAAGAGAAAAAACGTTACAAAAGTAAAGGGAAAAACAACACACACACCCGGAAACAAAGAAAGCATCAATTGATTGGAGAGCAGCAGGCTAAAAGCATAATTGTAGCGAAGTTAATACATCTTATCCGTTTTTTTCTTTTTCTCTCCCTGCTCTTTCGTTTCCTTTTTTTCCTTGGGTAAAAGGGCACAGTCAAAACAAAACAAACCAAAAAGAGATTTAGAGGAGATATTTATATTTAATTAAGTTTGGAGACTCAGGTCAAAAGGCTTATATAAGGCAACAAGGGTTCCCATTTATTTTTGACAGTAGAGACAATGTTTTCTATTTGATAAATGTGTTTCAATTAAAGCAAAAAGTTGATTAAATTGGGGAGATGTTCTTTTGAGCGACAAAGCCAGATATTGTGCTTGGCAATTAAGCAACAAATCTATCTGGCCACAGACCTAAAGCCGTATTTATGTGTAAGTAATTATGTTCACCCAAAGAAAGTTGGCAAGCCTATCCCAATTTTTTTTTTTTTTTTTTTTGGCATCTTCAAAATAACTGCAACAAGTTTTCCGTTCCTTATTACAAAAAGTGCACTTGTCATCGTCTCATCGTCCGACGTTTTTTAAGAAACAGTTAGTTGGTCACCGGCGATGTAGCAATTTGAAGTTGAAAGTGAGAAGTTTACTGCTCTTTGTGCATTTAAAGGATGTTTGATAAGTGACTTTTCAATTAATAATTTTCTTTGGCGGAGGATTGATGTCTTTGCGCCACTTTTCTTGACATGAAATTGGCCTTTCACAGTTTTTTGGCACAATTTCTTGGTAGATAAATTTAGATGGCTTTTGACTCATAAGAAATTTCAAATTTGAAAAGTGATTTTCATACTTAAATTGGGTTTTGGTGTTTTGTCTTCGTAGACGATTAACTGCTGAGATTAATCCAAAGAAGGTTAGAGGTCGAACTTGCAAGTTATATTTAATCAGAAAAACTGCAAGGGGAAAAGAAATTGGAGGATTCATCCATTAAATGTTTAACTTGCGTAATATCCTTAAGGAGCCAGTCTATAAAAAACAGGCTTATTTTGAATTCTTCTCAGAGAGTTTTGCCACAAAGGTGGCGACAAAAGATGTTCTTCAGATACTATCGTTTCCTGAAAAAAAAAAAACGTCTGACCAAATTACAAGTATTTCTTTCACAAGAGGTCTGATATTTTTAAGTTTTTAACATCTTTTTTGTTGAGTTCATCTTTCAAGTTCGGAATCAAAGAGTCGCTTCCATTTACTGCAACTTTCAGAGTCCAGATACTTCTGGATCCATGTGGCTTTAAGGGATTTGTTAAAAGAAGCAATGTCTATCATTTTTAGTCCTCCGTCTGAATAGTTATTAATCATTATCTTTCGTTTGATTTTGTCTCCTATATCATTCCATAGAAACTTATAGAAAATTGTGTTGATTTCTTTGATCGCTTCTTGGTTAGTTTGCAGAGGTGAGAATATGTAGACTGAGATGCAAACAGGCTCTTCAAATCTGCTTTTTTCCCTAATATAATAATGTTAGTCTGCGAAATTTCCAGCATTCTAAGATCGATCTAATTTTTCATTTTTTCATTGTAATTTAAGGATATTATTATATTGGGGTCTGTTAAGAGCCAAACCCCAAGTGCTTTGACTTTTTTCTTTGGCCATTTGAAGTCTTTTTCTGGAAGACGTTTAAGGTCACAATCTTTTTTAGAGCCTATCCACAGAGCTTCCGTCTTTTTAATATTGAGTCTGAGGCCTGGAAATGTTACCAAAAGTTTCTATAAAAATGACATATTCTAAAAAGGATTCTTCGGAGCCGTCCAGGATTAGTGTCGTGTCATCGGCATATTGACTTAACTTGACATTAGTGCCGTTTATTTCTATGCCCTTAATCCTCTGGTTTTTTTTTTTTCGAATGGCGTCAGCAAGTATTTCTGCAGATAGAATAAATAGATATGGCGACAGAGGACAGCCTTGCCTAACTCCTCGACTAAGTTTAAAATGATTACTTGCCTATCCATTATTTAGGATACAGCTTTCAATGTTGCAGTAAAAAAGTTCAATCCAATTTAACAGTAGGGATATGAAACTGAAGTGTTGGAGAGTTTTACTGATAAAAGACCACTCTAGTGTATCAAAAGTTTTTTCAAAATCAATAAAAAGAAGAAGGCCCGGAATGTTTCTTTCTTTTGTATATTTGACGACACTGTACAACAAACGAATATTCTCACTGATGCACCTGCCTTTAAGAAAGCCTGTTTGATCATCTGAAATGAGATTTCGAAGAAAAGTTTTAATACGACTTGCAATGGCTTCGGATGCAATCTTGTAATCACAATTTAACAGCCTTAACGGTCCCCAATTCTTAATGAGAATGAGCTCGGCATATTTCTTTGGAATAAGCTTGACAATGCCACGTCTTTGTGATATTTAAAGTTGTCCTGTCTCAAAAGAAAAATTTAGCGCATCTATAGTAGTATTTCGGCTGAATCATTCCAGAAGACCTTGTAGAATTCGCAAGGAAGACCATCTGATCCTGGGGTTTTTTCAGAAGCCATGCTTTTGAATGTTTCTAGACAGTTTTTTTTTGTTTAGAGGTCCTTCGCAAAGGGATTGTACTTCTTGGCTCAATCGTTTCTGTTCTTTTAGGGGCGGGAAGAAAGCATCTGTATTCTAAGAATACAGATGCTTTCAGTTGCTTGTTTACAATGTCTCTTTTCAAGGTTGAGGAAATACTAAGTGTTCTTCTCGCCTTCATTGTACCACCGAGACTTCGATCGTAAAATCGCTCCTTTTGTCTGGTATTCAATTATTGTCTCTAGCTCACGTTTTTTTCCTTCAATATCGCACCATATTTGTTTCTTTTGTTTGTCATTGGCATCAGAGTGGGTAAGCTGTTCCTCTAAGGTTGTTATTGATATCTCAATTTCCTCCTGCTCTTTTCTTAGATTTCTCGTCTTAGTTGTTCCATATATATAGATGCTTCTCTCACTTTCATTTTAACCATCTCCCATAAAAGGCCACGGTCAACAGTATTATGTTGAAAATATTCATCGATAGTTTGTGCTATGGTTGACTTAATCTGGTTGACATATTCTGTTTCAGATAAGAAGGAGGTATTTAGTCTCCAAAACCCTCGACCTGTAGTGGTGGAGTGTAAAGAAATTTGTAAGGTGATCATAGGATGGTCTTTTTTGTAGCCTGCTAATATCTCTGCATTAAAAATGTTAAAGAAAGTGCATTGATTAATTAGAAAGAAATCAAGTCTACAGTGGATTTCAGACTTCTTCTGTCTCCATGTAAATCTGGAAGAGTCAGGATTTAGAATTCTCTAGGAATCAATCAGATCTAAGTTTTCAGAGGCGCTATTTATAACTTCCAACGATTTTTTTTATGTTCCTGCAAGGCCCCCCTTTTTATCTTTTTCGACATCTAAAACCAAATTGAAATCGCCCCCTATTATGACCTCGTCGCACTTGAAATCAGCCAAATGACTGAAAACCGAGGTGAAGAAATTTGAATCATAGCTATTTGGAGCGTAAATGTTTGTCAGCGCTAATGTTTCCCGTTTACAGTCAGATCACATATTATAAAACGTCTCGGGATCGGAACATGTTTTGGAAATTTGAAAGGCAACATGTATGGCAACACCTGCCTTTTCACTGGTGCAGCAGCTGAATAAAGCTTCATAGCCCCATTCGGCACCCAATCATTCTTATTGTTTTCTGTACAGTGCATTTCTTGAATAAAATATACTGTTTTTTTTGCTCGAAGCCAGTTAAAGATTTCTCGCCGCTTGACCTGGTCTCCCAAACCTCTGACATTAATTGATCCTATTTTAAGGTCCATTTTTAGACGTTTTTGTCAGATAGCATCGACCGTCTTAACCCAAGGAGTATTCTCACAATAAAAGACAAATATGAGAAATTAAAAATAACAGTAAGGTTACGTAAAAACACAGCAAACTAATAAAACATTGTCAGGCAAAATGTAAACAAAGACACGCACATTAGAATCAATAAAAGGTTAAATTGACTGGGGACGAAAGACGCGTTTTCTTACGCTCTCTCCTAAGTTTGAAAGAGAGAAAAAACTGAAAAGCTAATAAAAAAAGCAACCGTCCGCAATAGAATAAGTTATACAGTGTTTTTCATCAATCACGTAGTGACAGATGGCCCGACTGCATTCGATTGTTTGCCGTGAGACAAATGAGAAAAGTTATAAAAAGTTATGGAGGAAGTTCTTTTCCTACAGGCCACAAGCGCCCTCTAATATGCAAGTTATCTGGTTGTTTTTGGCTGAAAGCCGCAGGGATTCCTCTTCGTTTAGCAGTTTTAAAAGTTTTCATCTGTACCCCGAGGCGTTTAACAATTTCAGTCGGTAGGTCTCGGAACATCTGAAACTTTGATCCTTTTAAGCGGTGTCCCAGTGAAAAAAAAATTTTGCACATCTTTATACTTCAAGAAACATGCAAAAGTCGGACGAAGATTCTCATCTTTGGTTTTTCCTGTGCGGTGGACACGTTGAAATTATACATTCTGAGCATCTAGATATCCCAGTTCGCCTTTTCAATATCTGCTCTCAGTGTTACTTTGAAAATCATGAATCGTAGTAAAAGCCCACAGAGATCTTGATGACAGGACCACAGTACAAACACTCATTGAGACTCTTGCATCCTTTTTTGGTTTTTGCTGATGCATCATAGATAATTCTAAGTTTAGTTGTTTTTCGATCGGGGGTGATGACAGCATGGTGGGGAACGTAGCGGTTTTTACATCCTTCTTCAGTTCTATCATTCACTTCCTCAACGATTTCGTTTTTGAGTTGATCTTTGGTGATGCTGTCATACCTTTGAATTAATTCTGGATTTCTTTGAATTCGTTTCAGGAGAGAGAGTTAAGCCTACCAAGAGCCAAGTGGTAGTTGCCTGGGAGCTGAGGGACCTTTCTTCTTTCCATGGCCAAGTAACTTCGTATCGCTTATTTGTCTTCCTAACAGTGTCATGAAAATTCTGAATGGCTTGATCATCATCACAACCGTTGATTGGCCCCTTGATTCCAATAGTTTCCAATTTCCAAAACTCGTCCAAGTTTGGTTTCACAAAGTTATTTATGTTCTCCAGAGGAACAACGAAGGATTGCTGATATTGCTGACTGGAATTTCTAGTCACAAGGAACATTGAAACTTCCGATGCTTTCTTTTTCTTCAGTTAGTAGTCTACCAGAGAGGATCCATCCCAAATGAGATCCAAGCAAGTAGAGTCCAGGAATCACCTTTTTCCTCTCTGGCAAAATCAAATCACTGTCGTAATCATTTTCAATTAGCAATTCCACACTTGACATCTCCAGTTCATTTGGGAGAGTGTCAGGAAGCTGATACTCCTTTACAAGGGATTCAAACTGTTCAGAATATATAGGGTTAATAGGAGCCCTCTGAATCATTCCAATTATCTTTGGAACAACATTTGCTTGAATGTCCACTGTCTGTCCACTATTTAATTTCAAACTAAACCAAACCACTGGAGTCTTAAATTCCTTGGGCTTTGTGGAGCCAAATGTGAAGACAGTCAAGATTTCAGTATTGCTGGGCATCAGTTGGAGTTTATGCACTAAATTCTCACTAATGTAGGTTCCCTGGCTTCCAAAATCTAGCAAGAGTCGAGTCGTCTGCCTCTTTGAAGTCTTGAGGTTCGCAGTATCTGCCAGTGCAGTCTGCATCAGTACTTGTTCGCCGGAAACCAGAAGTGAACTTTCATTTTCCTGTGCCATTAGGGGGTCAATAAACATAGTCAAAGCTTTATTCTCTTCATTAAAAGAAAACCTTTTAGGACAAAGAGTCCTGTGATGATTTCCAGCTTTATGGCAATGAAAACATGGCTTGCTTACTTTGCAGTCCTTCAGTAGATGTTTTGGCTTCAAGCAAATGGAACAGCTTCCTTTTATTTATTTATTTTTTGACTCTACCGTTGGATGCATTTCACACTGGTCATTCCAGTGATCCTTTCTGTGACAGTAAAAGCAGCCCATTGTTTGACCATCAGTAGCAGACTCTTCATTTCAAGAAAGTAAGGCACCAGTGATGGTGATCCCAGACCATCTTGAAGGGAATGATTTCTGTTTTTGAGACTTCACTGTGGTATCTTGACTTTCGGGGCTCTGAATCAATTGTGTCTGACGTTCTCCAACCTCTTGAGCACAAATATACCGCTTTAAAGCCTTTCCGATACTTTCCACTGTGTACTTCTCCTCCATGTCCTTGTACTCTTCCATCCGGACTGTCTTTGGCAGCTTTGACTTAATGAGGGAAACAAAATGTGGCTGGTCCACATTTTCACTAAAGACTTTAAGAGAGGAAGATCCATTAACGCTGAGTAGTGAGCATCCATCATGAGTTCATCTCTTCCAAATCTCTCTTGCAGTAAATTTACTGCTTTTTCATAGTTGGTGTTAGTTAGGTCCAGTCCAGAGATAACGGCACTTGCATCTCCTTCTAATTCGGCTCTTAAATAGTTGAATTTGTCCGCAGGCAGAAGGTTTGGATTCTTGTGAATGGAGGCTTCAAAAGAGTCTCAAAACACTTGGCACTTCAAAATATTTCCATGAAATTTTTGAAGTTCCAGTTTGGGAAGTTTCATAGTGCGAGTGTGTCGAGCAATTGGAGCACCAAACTGTTTTTCCAATTCAAGACGTTTTTGTTCCATTTCTGCTTTCATCTTAAATTCTATATCTGCAGTTGTTCGTTTAAGCTCCATTTCCTTTTCAGTTTGAGCCCCACCTCCAATTTCTTTAGTTCATGTTCACGCTGTTTGTCTATTTCATTCTGCTTCAAAATTCCCAATTCCAACTCATCTTTTCCATTTGAACCTCTCTCTCTCTTGATTACGTTTCGCAAGGTGAAGGTCCTTTTCTTGTTGAAGCTTTCCATTTGAAGTTCCCTTACATGAGCTCTTTCCCTCTGTTTTTCTTTCCCTTAGTTGTCTCTTGATTTCGTTTAGCAATATTTATCAGAAGTGTTTTAAGATCGTAAATAGCCTCGTCTCCATCAAGCGCGAGAATGCTTAACTCCTCCATTTCATTTTCCAGTCGCTGGCTTTTACCTTCGTCTTTCTTGGATGATTCTTGTAGCTGTTCCAGTAAATCTTTATAAGATATGAGGTTTCCTTCCAAATTGAGGGGTAAATGATTGGCTTTGTTCTCATCGTGTTGGAGGAAAGTTTGACTTTGTTTAATTCGATCCTTCAGTCGCTTCTTCGTCGGACCTAAACGCTGAAAAAAACATCCACTCATGTTCCACTTTCAAAAGGTTTACAACCTCGATAACGTCGCTCTGCTACCACATGTTGACAGGGATGCAAATACTAAAAAAGTTTTGTTCACAGTTCAAGAAATTAAATAAATCTGTATCAATGTTCGCTGACGTTCGCTTCAACCACATTTTTTCCAGTCCCAGCTTTTTGCTGAGTAGCCAAGCCTGGCTTTCAAACCACGCCTCCTAGCTAGTTTCCAGTTCTCTGCGTAAACTCCGCTACACTACCCATAGGGGAGTTGTAAAAAATATATAACCACTTTTAAAATTTTCTCATCAAGCCATTCATTTGAAATGAGACGCGAGCTTTGTGAGAGTAGAGATTCTAAGACCTGGGCCCTAGAACTAACTACCATTTCTCAATGAGACATCTTTGAAAGGAATATAATAATTATAAAAGTAAATTATAATTATTATAAAAATTATCCCACAATTCTTGAGGCAAGGCTTTATAACTTTTGATGATTTATACGTAGAGGAATGTGAGACCACAACAAGATAACATTTGCCAGGAAATATCTTCCCATGTCACGTACTAATAAGGTAATGACGTCATCAGTCGAGTGACTATTTCCGAATTGGGTTTTTTTGCTGCTGTGACAAGTTTTCATTAACAAGTTAAAGACAAATAGCATATCTGAGGTTTTAGTTGTGTGGAGCCTTTAAAAATAACCAGTTGACGTCCGGCATTTAAAGTTTTAGGGAGACTAGGCCAAGGGCTGTAGAGAGTCAACCTTTTATCACACGGCAGAGAAAATTGCGGGAAAGTAATTTTCTACCTGATAATTTTTTCATGTCCATTCTCCATTAAAAGTTTTTGCTGTTTTTCTCAACTACTCTTTACACTGTATTGTCTCTGAGTAATGACTATTCCATTTTACTCATTTTCAAACAAGAACCAAACGGAAACTGAGTCAGAAGCTTACATTTGTAAAAGTTGCTGGCATAACTATTGACCGATACTGCAAGTTAAAATCGAAAAAAAGACCTACTCTTGAGACTTTTGTAAAATCCTTTTTCAACTTGACTGTTTGTTTACCGAAATAAATGTTCAGCGGTTGTTAACAAAGGAGAACTTTAAAAACTAAAAGGATGTATAGGGTATTTGTAATTTATGTAGTCGTACTCGCTTAGAAATAATAAATTTTTTAGCGGAGCTGTCGCGCAGCGGAACACAATGGGTAATAAAATTGGGTAAACTATCCATCCCAGAAAATTTGGTTATGACGTAGCGTACGCCCACCCAGCCGTACACACACTTCATGTAAGCCGATGTCAAATGTCAGAATAGATCTTACACAACTTGACACTAGCCTAAGCTGAATTGTCTATTTACAATATAATATATAATACGATATAACAGAATCTTATAATAGTGAGTATAATAAAATGATAATGATAAAGTCCTAAAAATATAACAAAGCTTAAAGCTATTAAAATATATACAACGTCATCGATCTCACCTGAGTTTTGTAGGTGAGATCGATGACGTTGTATATATTTTAATAGTTTTAAGCTTTGTTATATTTTTAGGACTTTATCATTATCATTTTATTATACTCACTATTGTAAGATTCTGTTATATCGTATTATATATTATATTGTAAATAGACAATTCAGCTTAGTAGCTGCAACCTTTTTGCAAATAAACTATCTATCTATCTATCTATCTAGCCTGTCAGTTATGTTACCCATCCGTATGAGTATGATTAGATTGACAGCTGTAAAAATCAGACACCCGCTAACAATTATCACATGACAATCTCGCGGGCTCAGATGAAAGACAAGTCGTTTTTCCTCTACATATAAACTGATATAGCATGTCACACCTACCGATTCAACATAAAAAGGAAACTACACCGGGCACCGGGTCACTCGAATTGCATGAAATTGACTGACTTTTTCCTGACCTTGAAGATAATTTGTTTTCCCTGGCAATTTCCTAACCTGTGGCAACCATGTTAAACGATGTGCGCCATTTTCCGATGACAAACTACAGATTTTTAAAAAATGTAGTGTGTTGAAAACTGCCTGTTAACGTTCAAAACGAATATCCTTTCCAAAGTTTGCTGTTTTTATTAGAAGTATATTTAAACGAAAGCGGGTACACAGTTATTTCGGGAAAGGCTGTCGGAAAAAAAGTGCACGCGACAATTCCGAAAGGTAATATTGGATATGATCAATACACTGTTCCTAACGACTTCAGCTGTCGAACCTACTTTGGTTGCTCCTCTTTAGCACTCGCAAACATAACATCGCAAACAACCCTATCATTCTTTCAAATTTCTTTGAAGAACAGTGCACTCAAAACCACCACAATACCTGTCGGGATTGTCGCGTGCACTTTTTCCGACAACCTTTCTCGAAATAGCTGTATGTACTTTCAAAGCGTGTGCTCATGCAGTATTTTCCAACTTTAGTTTACACAAAACTGGAAAAGCTTATTAGTTTCAGGACACCAGAGTAACCACACAGGGTTACTGATTGTTCCTTTTTTTACACTTAATGAATTCGAAGAATAATCTGTCATAAAGAGTTTTAGGCGTGTGCCCAAAGAGAACTATAGTTGAATATATATCTGCCCTTTCGTACCGAAATTGTGTCGATATTCTGTCTGATATTAGGTCGACCAATACAGTTCGATCTCGAAAACAATTTTTGTGTGTGCATCGCATCTCAAAATATTCCTCAACCGCTCTCACAATCATGCACAATTCTGACTTACGTACATTCGGGCCATTTTTACTTCACTGGTATTACCGGATTCAGACTGTATTACTTCTTGTGAGAAGGAGTAATTATTGATTGCTTCAAATAAATAATATATTTGAGGATGTATTATTTAGTTTTTGGAATGAATTGTTTAGAATTTCTTATATTGGGACTGTCGCAAGTTAACCGACGCATTGAGTACGTCAATGTAAATTCGACTTTACCGCTAATGTTCCCAGTGCAGTCGTTTTAAATTGATTGTGTTTTCCAGTTATAGGAGAGTCCGGTCACACCAGGGAACCTCATATACAAATCGCCAGGTGAGTTTTATTTCAATTATTGATATGTCAGAAACGACCTTTAGATTTTCCTGAACATTTAATAATAATGATTATTATTATTATTATTAATTTAAAACACTGGACTGCATGCAAGAGTTATTAATCGCATGTGAGCCGCAAGGAAGGTATTTGGAAAATTTTTATTGACACAGTGATTGTATTTTTATGATTTACAATAATTCTTAATGTTGTATAATGCTTAATTCTTAAGTTGAGGTACAAATTGAATTTCGTTTTAATTCTTTTTAAGTGAAGCACTGTACATAGGTCATTTTTACGAGTATTGAATAAAGATTATTATTATTTTAATTATTATTATTATCATCATTATTATTATTATTATTATTATTATAAAAACATTGATCTTATGTGTATCACACTTTTCGGTACACTCTTCCGTGATGTCCACTGACAGTACGCCTGATGCGACAACGCCTGAAGCTATTAATAGCTACCTCAGTGTGATATTTTATGGAGGACGTTAATACACCGTTAGACGAATCTTCCTTTCCCTTTCGAGAATGGATGAATCGATCAACTCCTGGAAAATTCGTCAGCCTTTGGCAAATTGAGCGAGGCTAAATAAACAAGATAAATTTTGATAAACCCTGAAAACGAAATTCATATCTTTTATAGCGAAGTTTTCATTGCCTTCGTCGTCGTGTTGTAAGCTCCGACGACAACTTCCAATATTTCAGGTCAACGAAGTCCCCTTAGTTACGTCAAGATACAATACAATTATACCTTTATTGTCCTCATCCTTTTACTAGATCTTTAAGAAACTCGACTCAGTCAAGAGTTAAGAAGAATTCACAAATTGCAGATGATTAATTTGACTTATAGTTATAATAATTCATTTAAAAATTAAATACCATTTATCTAAGAGATGAACTGCGTTACACGATTGTTTTTAAAGGTCAGGCTTTTTAAAATACTCCAAAGTCCTCATTTAATTTCACTGAGTCCTTATTAATACCATTCCAGATGGAAACTATTCTATAGTGGAAATTCTCCGTATGTAACAGACTTTTTCCAACTTTTTACGAATTACGAGTTTCAAGACCAGATATTTGACCACTAGTTCCAAAAATTCGGGAGCGCAGCCCGTCACACACCTAAAAGAACGTATATTGTCACAGTAAATTATAATCAACCTAAGGACTTAAGGGTGGTTTAAGAGTGATGTGATCATATTTTCTACGGCCGCGAACAATGCGAGCAATGCGAGAGTGAAATTCTACACACTCTGTGATAATTTATTAATTGTTATCTGTGTAATATTACACACATTTTATGCAAATTTACCTAGCTTATTACTTAAACATATATTATAAGATACGATTATTCTACTGAAAGTGATAATATCCTGTCCATCGCATATAAAAGCCCATTATGCAGCAACTTAAAAGACCCATTTCAAAGGTCATGCCAATGACGACCTAAATATATACGCTGGCTAACTGGGTTTCAGACGTCAAATTCAGTCGAATAAAATAGCTTTTGCCAAAAAAAAGCAGTTTCGTCGACTTGATAAGAGTATTCTAATGAATTTAATAATCTTTGAATTGAGTTCAGCACAGCTGTGACACGGTGGTTAAAACCAAATCGTTCTACTGTCGCGGTTATGTCGAATCTAGTGTGACTCTTTTGGGCCATATATTAATACTTTTACTGGTGTTAGTCTGGTCTTAATTCAAGTTTTGTTTTCAACTCATTTTCCCCAGACCCTGCACCCGAATGAAGTACACTTCAGAGCAGTTAAACTATTTCAGAATATGTTACATCGCTTTCAACTTGGTCCCCGAAGCACTCCGGGAGGTCTTCAAACAAGAGTGGAATTTCCTTTACATGACGACTCCGTTTGGGAAATGGGAAGACATTCCACAAAATGGACACGATTTCTATAACAACGAGACCACAAAAAGCTTAAAAAAGAATGCTCGATATTTAACGACAATACAAAAAGGAAACACAGCAGAGTGGGACTGCAGTTGTCTAATTTTTGCAATCTTGTATTCGGATACAATTGGCACCACGCTGAGTGCGACAATCAGAAAAGAAGTTGATGATCTCCGACAAGTTAGAAATGATATTTCTCACATGAATGAGGCTGAACTTACAGATGCTGAATTCCAGAATTATGCAGCAAGAGTGCTAGTGGGATTCACTTCTTTGAAGCTTCCTCTTAATGACGTTGAGATTGTTAAAAACCAGACCAGCTTTCCCACAGCAGAAGTAAACAGCTTGAAGATGCAGGCTGGTAAACTTACACATGATTTAAAAACGAAAGGTGAGGAAGTGAAAAATCTAAACTCCGAACTGCAATTGACTCAAAGCAAATTGCAGAAAAAGCAAAAAGAAATAGAAAGCCTTAATCAGGAAATCAATTCCACAGTCGAGTCTTTCTGTAGTCTCACATTAAAGCCATCACATCAAATCATTAGACGTTTGGGCGATGTCACGAGAATCACGAAAAAACTGGACGAGCTTCAAAACAAAAACAAGGGAGCCGTCAGCACCATCTATTTATCAGGGATCCCAGGCTGTGGTAAAAGTCAAATTGCGCGTCAAGTGGGACAAGAAGTCTTTGACAGAAGATTAAGTGAAGGTGAAGGCTTAGCATTTGTTGCAACCTTGAATGCAGAAACCCTAGACTCACTTGCCGACTCCTATTTCTGTCTAGCTAGACATCTGGGGATTACAGAATACGCTTTGACCAACTTAGCGGTCTCCACAAACGGCGAATCAAGAGCGAAAATTCAGGATTTAAAGCGTTTTATTACTCCAAAGATGAAACAGTTCTCTTACTGGCTGTTAATTATAGATAACGTCGTTGACCTATTCTCTGTTCGTTGCTATCTACCCTCGACTGGCAGTGAAGAATGGGGCCATGGTCAGGTGCTCATAACTACTCAAGATACCTGGTCAGTACCCTCAAATGCTCCTTATACATATCATGAGTCTCTTAACAAAGGCATGGATGTCGATGACGCATTGGATCTGTTATGGAAAGTCTCACAAATATCAAATCAAGATCAAGCAGAGAAGGTTGCTGAGGTTCTTGAGTATCAGCCACTTGCCTTAGCAGCTGCAGCAGTTTACGTACAGACAATTGTCAACCATGGTTCTCCCAATTATGGGTGGACAAAATACCTAGAAACGTTTGAGAGCAACGACCGTGAAGCCAAAGAAGAACTTTTTGTGAAACAGAACACAGCATATCCGCAAACTATGTCTTCTTCCATAAAACTGGCGGTAACAAGAGTCCTAGAAAGCGATGACATTCTTCGTGAAGTATTTGTTTTGTTTTCGCTGTGCGCATCTGATTCTATTCCAGCTGAAGCTGTCGTTGGCTTCGTTAAATATCGTACCACAGAGGAAGCAGAAGAGTTTATCAGAGCTAAAATTCAGAAATCCTCCTTGATATCTTCTGTATTTGACGAAGACCTCACTTTCACTTATTTCAGAGTACATAACGTCATTTACGAGGTGTTGAAATCAGTTACAACGTGTGGCCGGGACCTGACCTATATAACGGAGTGCCTTTCTGTTGCTATTACTATTTTTCATTCATTAATAGAGACAAACAAAAATCTTCTACTTGCTAGTGGGCAAGTGTGCGCAAAGTTAGACAAAATTACACATCATTGTAGACAGTTATACCTATTTTTCAGAACTACTTTTACTATCTATACAGAATTATTAGATAAGGAGCTATCACATTTAATCACTCCTGGTGATTTAGTTTCGTGGCTTTCCTCGACTGCAGAGGTCTGCTGTTTCCTGAATAAACTATCAGATGCTTACTTCTTTTCAAAATCATCATCTTATTTTTTAGATTATCTTAATAATGAACCAAGGGATAGACTGCTCAAGTCAAATCATTTCCAAGTACACGGCACTGTTTATAGTTCCATTGGCCAGTACACCCAAGCTAGGGAATATCATGAAAGGTCTCTCACCATTAGAAAAGAGATTTACGGCGAAGACCATGAAGGCGTAGCGGCAAGTTACAACAACCTGGGAAATGTTTACAGTAACCTTGGTCAGTACAGTCAGGCTAAAGAGTGCTATGAGACGTCGTTGGCCTTCTTTACAAAAAAGGATCACAGTGAACACAATGGTCATGTAGCTATGAGCTACAACAACCTGGGAAATGTTTATAGTGCCCTTGGTCAGTACAATGAGGCTAAAGAATACCAAGAAAAGTCTCTCGCCATTAGAAAAGAGATTTACGGTGAACACCATGGTGACGTGGCGACTAGCTACAATAACCTTGGAAAAGTTTACAGTGACCTTGGAGAATACAAACTGGCTGAAGACTACCATCAAAAATCTCTTGCCATCAGAAAGAATATTTATGGTGAAGACCACGGCGACGTAGCGTTAAGCTATTACAATCTGGGAAATGTTTACGGCAACCTTGGCAAGTACAGTCAGGCTCAAGTGTACTATGAGAAGTGCCGTGCCATTAGAAAGGAAATAATCAGTGAACTCCATCAATGGTCAACGATCAACCGTCTGTCAGTTAGAGAGAGTCCTCTTTCAGTTAATTGTGACGTTGGTCAGTACAGCCAGGCTCGAAGTTCACAACCACATTAAAACCGTCCTTAAACGACCCATGCATTCCTTGGTCTTGTGCGACACACGCTTTGGTTCATTATAAGTACTACCATCTTTTTCAAGCCGATATCCTTAAGAATCAAGGTTAAAAGGGTTGGTTTTCTGTTACGACGTCGCTAAATTGGAATTTTTTTGCTCTTACATCGTGGGATTTAAATTGCATAGCCGGAGTGTTGTTTGATTACCACCCTAAGCAAGCTTCCTAACCGTCACCCACCTCCCCTCCCCCCAGTCCTGAGTGCAAAGGTCGTACTAGTATTTGTACGACACCGCATTCCATGGTTTTGGGCTGACTCGTCCCTGATTCAAATAGAGAGGACTGGGAACGAGTCAGGGTTTATGGAGGAAATTAAAGGAACAGTGTCCTGATTATGCGCACGAGCGAGCGTCATCTGATTTTTCTTCAAAAGACAATAGAACTGTCATATTGACTCGACACGATTTCCTTCCGGACCACACCGCCGACGGTCATTTGTTGTTTACATTCTCAAGTAATATTTTAGACTCTCGAAGAAGTCTTTCTTCTTATTTAAAATTTTGCGCGGGGCACGAAGACTATCGCGGTATTGTCGCTAGCAGGGCCGCCTCGACCCCCGAAAAGCTCGTTCTTCTCGCTTTAAAAACAGCTTTTCTAATGTGAAACTCGTGTCAGAGGTCAATTGTTCCAATTCCAGTAATAATTGCTCGCGTTATAGCCTCAAACGTTATGATTTCATTGCACTAGTTTTTTCTAAATATGTTGTGCCTGTTTGTTTGATTTTGTCGGCCGTAAGGAGGTTCATTTAAGTTTACGAACACGTCTTTGCAAAACAGTGTGCTTCACGACCTCCTCGGTCACACCCATGTCTCAGTTGTTTCTTTCTTACAGAGTCTTTATTGTTGCGGTTTCATTTCTGCGTATTCCTTTCAAAATTATCTGAGCTTGTATGGAACCTGGCAGAAGAAATAAGCCTTCAATCGTCATCAAAGCGCTTCCCATCTTTTGGTCCTCCGGCCAACGGCAATGAAAGTAACGCCAAAAAATCTCGATTTCGCCCCAAATCGAAACTTAACGGGAACAATAAATCATTGATCTGTAATCCTGAGAAGTTTTAGTGTAGTATCGAACTCGGCGCAAACGGATTTTACAAGGTTCTCTTACTCTCCTCGCATCTTTTGATTTCGCGACATCCTGTCCAAAAATCAAAGTTTGGCGCATGCGCAGTAACGGGATACTGGTCCTTTAAGACTGCTAATAAGACAATTGCACGATGACGATATTTGACTACAACTACCAGAATTCATTTCGTATTTGCTTTGTTATTTAAATTTGCCAATTCCGCTGAGGATAAAAGAACAATAGCCTTAATTTACACAAGAAAACAACACACTCAAGGATTCTGTTAGCTGTACTAAAATGACGTCATCGTGCAATTGTCCTATTACAACTAGCGAGTACTAGAGGTTCCATATTGGAAGTGAAGTGCTGCCCCTTGTAGAAAGATTAAGGGGTTGGAACGGTAATAAATAATCTATTATAATTCTAAGTTTAGGATATCATATAGTCTTTAAGGTTGTAAGATTAAAAAAGGAGAGAGTAAGTTGTTGTCTCGCCCTCGGCCTTTTTGTCTCGTCACGGAAAGCTAAAAGCGTTGCGTGACGAGACAAAAGGGGGACTATATAGTTGAGTTATGTTGTTTTTTTATATTCAGCTTTATCCCTTAATGCGTGACTATAAATCGAAACCTGCTTATTCCTAGAATTTAAGTTTCAAATATAAACAAACACAGAGGAAAATGAAAGCAATGAATTCCCAAAGATTTTAATCAATAACAACGAGCATTTAATTTAATATATCCCACTAATGATATTATCCGTATCCGTTTTAATGCACGAAGAAAAGTAAAGAACGGCGAGAAGAGCCCCTGGGGACAATGTCTTACCAGACCAAGTTACAAACGGTCGCAGCCGTTCTGCCTTCTGATTGGGCAGAAAAACACAAAGAAACGTTTTCCGGCACCAATCAGAAGCCAGCGTTTAGAACTGGTCTGGTAAGACATTGTCCCCAGGGGCTCTTCTCGCCGTTCTTTACTTTTCTTCGTACCATATTTTCCCGCCCGTCTAGACTTTCCCTCGCCCCCACTATCTGCCCCTGGGTCTCCGAGGATGTAGAGGAAGCGGACATCCACAGGAAAATAATCTGAGATATTCAGGTATTCAAGAAAAAAAATTACGCTATCTAGTGTACGTTATTTATTTAAAAAAAACAGCGAATACATAATATATAGGAGCTGCAGTGTTGCCAGTGGGCAATGCAGTGTGCTCTAGATTAAGTTTAGTGGAGTATTGTATTTATTGAAGAGAAAACCGCGGTGCTCATACGTTTTCTGATTTCTCGGTCTGTCTGACTCCTAATTAGAGAACGGCGTTTTTTCGGTAACTTCTGTTTTCCTTACTTTAAAGCTTTATTCGGTGGTCAAATTGTATTGCCACCAGGACCGAAAGATCCCATTTATCACGATTTCGACGGAATTTTCCAAAACATCTGGCAGAACCGGGAAAGCACTGCCCTGTCAACGCAAGGCACAGTTTTGTTTAACCTGTCTCCCATTAGTTTGCTGAGGGACAAAATGCGAAAAAACATTACCTGTGTGCAACCCCTCAAATGAGCACGTCTAATCTGAAATCAGTCTTCATTTTCCTGTCGCTTGATATAAGAAAAACTCGTCCGGCGGGCGAGGCTTGCTGAAAAAATAATCACTTCACCATGGCTTAAATACCACTGCAAGCGTCACTATACAAGTGCTGTGTTTACGGGTGAAATGCAGTCTTTCGCTAATTAATAACAGATACTGCATGAGAAGAAAAATAACTGAAGACGAGAAGTTGGTCATGTTTTGCTGGCCTGCGAAGCGGGCATCGAAAGGGGTGCGGCATTGGGAGAAAACAAAAAAAGGACTGAGGAAGATTGAGAAGAGTGGGTAAGAGACGGAAGCTATTAGAAACCCTTTTGTTCACGAAAATTCCTGATTGACGTGTATTAGAGAGAAACAACCATGATGCAGGCATCAAAGGAAATGTGGTCTGTTAGCATAACCTTCAGTCTGAAATGTCATACGTCTCCCTCCCCTAGTCGACCTAAGGGGTGGAGACTTATGACATTTCAGACTACATAAACTTCGGAAGATCAAAATAATACTCCAATCATGTAGCAACTTCACGTTGAAACCCGAACTAGAACCAACTATAATCGCTTGGTTAGCACAGGTACAGATGGTCAGAAGGGTTTGTATACTGGATTTATTCAAACATCGAGCGGTAATTTGATGCGAGTTTTGACAAGCATCTAATTGTTTTATAATACATAGTTTTTAAAAAAATAATGCTCTTGCAAATCATGCATTGCGTTGGCAGTTAGATATTAGTTGGTTATCTGCAAGCATGCAGATAACTGACTAAACCGTATATGTAGGTTGCGCTGATCTCTTAAAATAGCTGTAGGCTCTTATTCAATAAGGAGATCGACAGATAGTGAAAACAATGGTCGTCATATGACACGCGGTGAAACTTGTACTAATTGAGGAGAAACCTATGGGACCTTCACAGATGCCCTTAACATCGAGTGGTTCCCGCTAAATATAGGTTAGTTTTATAGAAAATATGGAAAGAAAGGATTGAAAAAAACTCAACTATTTTTGCGTTTAATATACCGTAAGATTCCGAAAATAAACCCCGGGCCTTATATTTTCCAAAGGCCCTTTTTGAGAGGCTTATTTTTGGAGGGGCTTATCTACGGAGGGAAATTTGCGTTTCAAAATTGATTGGGCTAGCCTTATAGTTGGAAGTAACTTATAATTACAGTTTTTGTTTTATTTTAATTGTATTTGAAGAAAATTTTCCAAGTACAAGCCCCGGGGGGACTTATATTTGGACGGGCGGAATTTCATATTGTGCTCACTATTATATAGCGACGATTTAAATTCAGCGACTCTTATTTGATTCATTTTAATTCGGCGATTTTTAGAAAATTCGCTAAATTAAAGTAAAGGTAAAGTAAGGTAGTTATCAGGGGAAAACGTTTCTATGGACTTTCTGGGCCCACACTTCCACTGATTAGGGGAAACAAGGGGTAAGTATAGAGGCCTCATCCCTGGATTCTGGCTGTTCTAGGAGTTGATTCGTTTTTCTGGCATTTCTCTTTTTTACAGGAAAGGTCTGCACATGCTAATTCAGTAATCTTAGACTGCACCCTTTCGTTCAAATCTGATTTTATTTATTTCTTTTGTACATTTCAACGATTCACTTTTTGCTCTACGATCTAACTAACTTAATTAAGGTTAAGGCAACACCACACATGCGTTAGCCTGTGTGCTCCTTAGCCTCCCACGCAGGCGAACCCCTAAGAACGTCCGCGTGGGAGGCAACGTGCTCCGCAGCGACAGAATTTCTATGCTGATGACGTAAATAACCAATGTCTACATAATAAATCTGGTAGTTATGAGGCTCCAAATGGAAATTTTTCGAGAAAGTTTTCGTTTTCTTGGGCGAAAATGTCCCAGCAAAATGCTTTTTCTGAAGAAGAATATATTCCACGAATATTGGCTGTTTGGTGCTAGACTCATAGCGAGTTTACATTTGACGTTTGTTACCGTTTGTCTTTTGTCTTTGCAAAACAATAGCTAAAAAATTATATCTACCATGTCGACCAACCAGAGCTCCTGGCCAGACCCCAGGCAGATTTAATTTACGTCATCAGTATGGAAATTCTGTCTCTGAGGCGCAGAAGCCCCTCGTGGCGAAACGTCCCAAGCGCCAAGGAACGAGGAGAGATGGCTGTTCTCAGTTCGAAGGCTACACATGCGTCACAATAGTTAAATACGGTCTCAGTTCATTGCTCACGTTCTACAACGATTCGTGTATGTACGAATTGTTTGTAAATTAAAATGGTACATACAAGAGTGCAATACTGTTGTTGCCTGCGTCCTTCCTGGTTCTTGTAAAACAATACCTGTCTGGTAAAAAAAGTGTGGGTGGATGTCTTTTTCGGTTTTTCGACCAATTTCCTTTTCCCTTGGAGGTAAGAAAACTCGGCCGCATTACACTATACTACGTTGTTTTATTATTTGTTTACATAGTTTTGCTAGAAATATCTTACGTAATTAATACTACAAGCTGAAGCGGGTAAAGATATCAATGAGGCTCCTCTTTACCCCTTTACAAAATCAATGAATAATTCCAAAAAGTTTTTCAAGTCGCCCTTTACATATGCATGTTTTACACACGTTAGCGTCAAGATGCTAAAGCCTTATGTATTTGCACTATTCTAGCCACAGATTCTGCCTGCACGCAACCTGGTATCCTCACAACACCCAAGGGCATTACAGAGAATCGTCTTGAAGTCTTGGGGGGTGGGGGTCCTTTTTGCCTATTTAAGCCAGCTCTCCCGTGTTTTTGGCCTCTTTTGCCAAGTAACGCCTTTCTTGAGGCCTTATGCGCCTTAACTGGCGCGATGAGACATGATGATCGATGATGATGATGGTGATGATGATAAACGCTGTTCTTGACTCCTGACAAAGGTAGACTTTTTGACCCTCCCGACGCGTATCCCTCTCTCCGTTCTTTGTCTTACGACCCTCTGCCTTTGTAAAATCTCGCTTCCCATAACCTAGTTTCGCGAAGGCAGTAAATGGTTTTTCTGACAGTGGAAACGGTTTACTACTTGTATTAAAAACAACCTTAAGCTTGTATTTTGAATAATAAATAATTAAGCAATAGAAAACGTTTTCCGTGTTTGCATAGCCTGATATAAACACGAGAGGGGTTGGGAGAATTTGAGACAGGTATGCAAACCCGAGACGTCGAGGGTTTGCATAACAGTCGAGAAAAACTCGAAAACTTTTTCAAATTTGTGCTTGCGTGATTAGCGCGCGAAAAGCAAAACATCTTGACGTCACAACCATGTTTACATACTCTAATGCAAACACTCCAGTCGGCCTATCAGAGCGCGCGTACTATCTTAGTTATTTTATAACAATAAATAGTTAATTATCCACTCCCTTATGGCTTTTCAGGGATACTGAAGACAACACCTCTGAATAATCAGAGGTCCTCTCTTACACGAAATTTCCATAATAAAATTACCGTCCGCACTGGAGTCGGCCTTGTGCGCATGTCATCGCCTTCCCCCAGGGATAGGACCCCGAACTAATCAGGGGAACTGATGTCGTGGAATACAAAGGGATGGATCGGATTCTCTGCCCCTGGGGAGGGGAAAATTCACGACATCGTTTTAAGTTTAAAGGAAAGTGGTTGGGGAATTCAAAATGTTGTAAAATCGCAGACGGCAACCACGAGGATTGGACAGGGATTCCCGCTTTCCTTAGCCCAAAAATATCGGGAAGATTCACGCGAGGGGAAAAATCGCTTTTGGGGCCACATTGTCCCAATTTCTGAAGATAGAGACGTGAAGATAATAAATATTTTAATAGCTCATGAGGTGTCGACACCAAGCGTTGGACAGAACGGTGACTACGACTACAAAAAGGTTGCTATATTAAACTGACTTTTCTACTTTTCCCGTGGCAGCTCAGTATCCTCCTCTCTCCTTCGAGAAGTTTAGTGATTTCTCCTAACACATCGCACAAACGTTAGATCAATGGATTGTTCTGGACAACCGACTTCGGTTTAGTGAAACTGTCCTCGGTCTTAAATACTTAGTAGTTTAACCCTACTCGGTTTGTTCGCTTTGTAGGGAACCGTCCTTGGTTTGACTTTCGTACTCATCAGTTTGATTTACAAACTCATATCGATCGATATGTCGACCGAAACGACCGATATGTCGACCAATACGCCGGTCGATATCCCCCATAAGACATAAGATCCGGATTTTCCCCATTAATCTCCCTAGCGGATTTTATTAAGCCAAAATGATGATATTCATTCCACGGGAGCTTTCTAGTCTTTGTCGTGCGCGAAAATTTCAGCCAGCTACGCATAAAATATAAGTTTTAGTTACATTAGGTGGATATCAGGGGATTTTTCAGTGAGAAGCTCTTGACCCAGAGAAATTTTTCTTGCTTAGTTTTCCCACACCAGGGACATTTTACTATCCCTTGGTGGGCCCGAAATCCTACCCTTGGGGGGAGGTAGATGACATGTGAATTATTTTATTGCGTTGATGCAAGGGTCTTGAAACCGAGAGATCATATAAACCTACGATTGATCTCGAGAATGTCAAAAAAAAAATCAAAAAATCTACGGAGCAGTTTCTAAACTATTCGCTCATTTGTTAAAGTAGTCCAAAATATTTACAAAAGCGCCAAGAATAGCACCTCAATGCATGCTAATAGAATCCCTCGGCTCCACTAGCAATCGGCTAAAACTATCCCCATGATCTTCTCATAAATGTGTTTAAATAGCCTGCGTAGCAAGCGTTTCCTTGCGGTTTAGGAGCAAAGAACGAGGAAGGAGAGTATAAAATGGCTTCAATAAAAGAGCTGGGACGGGGTGGGGAAGAAAGGAAGGAAACGCTTGCAGACAAACCCTGGGATTTTGAAAACCGCCCACTTGGCCTGTCATGCTTGAGTTCGCGCACCGACATTTGATGCTGTCATCAGCTGTCATAATTGGCCAATAAAATGTTTGGCTTTCAGTGGAGCGGAAATGAAGTTCAGAGGACGCGTGTGTGTGAACCCAAAATATATTTTTTTGTAGAAAACGCTGTGGCTATATGTGAAATTTACTAAGAATAAAGAACTGCCGGCCATTTAGTGTTTTGAAAACCTTGACCGGCAGTCGAGCTGAAACATTTCTAAGTGTCACAAAACGTGATTTCCTCCTCTGAGCCCAGCGCAAACCAAATACTAGACCAAAGATCTGTAAAGCATTTCAGGATCACTTGACTTTTATAAATCGACATATGATAGTTTAGATTACCTGGAATCTTTCGATTTTGTGAAATTTACTGAGAATATAGAACTGCCGGCAATTTAGTGTTTTGAAAACCTTGACCGGTTACCGGCCATATCATCCACAGCTTTTGTATTTTGAAACACATGGACGGCGTTTATGTTGAAATATCAATGAATCCGAACCATCAATACAGGCTTTGGACATTTGTCTTTTTAATCCATCTAACAGAACAGTCTGTAAATCACCATCACCAGAATTCAACATCCCTCAAAAAAACACTAACGAGCTGGACCCAGGATGACACATTGCATGAAACCATCGCATTCGCGGACAAAAGAAAATCGCTTTCAGTTATTCAGATCCAGGAGGCACTTTGGAGAATACATTAAACGACCTGAAACCCTTATTTAGTCGCAAGAAGAGCCTTACGTTTCAAAAGAGGTCAAAGAAAATGCTCTTGCGTCGGATCGCAAATCTTGCCGACCAGAATTTAAAACAACAACAACTGAAAATTAATATGCGTGTCACGTACCATACCGTCATCTCAGTATGAAACAAACCTTTGATCGACACATGTCAACATTTTTCGACTAGCCTAGCCAATCAGGCGCTGCAGGTTTTCAAAATCAAGGGGTTTGTCTGCAAGCGTTTCCTTCCTTCCCTTCCCCCTCCCCCCACTTTCATTTTTCTGGCTCTTGTTTCATTTCTCGCGCGGCCAAAACCTAGAATACCGTTCCTCGGTCTTTCTTTGCTTCGAAACCAAACGGAAACGCTTGCTACGCGGGCTAGTGTTTAAAAGGAATGAAACCACTATGAAGTGAAATTGCGTTTTAAAGGCACTTCGTTTTGTATTATTACATTAAGAAGGTTTAATTTTCACCTGGTTTTAACCATAAAAACTTCATCTCAAGATTATATAACATCACGCTCTCATAGATTTGGCTCTCACTTCACGAAAATTGAGTCAGCGATTGGGCCGAGAACAAGCTCCAGTGAACTATTTTGGAAAAAACCTTCTTGCACCAGTGCTGCGAGAATCCGGCTGCAAGTGAAATAGGCAAATGACGCCATTTCATTGCTATGACAACTCTTATGTCAGCATAAGACTATTCATAAGAAATTGTCATCTGTACAACTGTATATAATACAGATGCATGTGATGATTATCATGGGTGACGAGTAACTCTAACAATCGTAGGTTTTTAACATGCTTATCAAATTTATTATCGCTCGAGATCTCCACGCACTGAAAACTTTCAAAGCTTAAATGTTGGTTCTCAAAGTTCAAAACTTTCAGAACTCTTTGCACAAATCCTTCTTGGTGTGCTCTCTCGCCGTGCCGTGATTTAAAACTTTGCCACTATCTCAGCACTGTCAGATGTACGGAAGGTTGCCATTGATGGCAAATGTGTATTTTCACATGTGAAATTACAAATTAAAGCTGAAATTTTGCGCCGAAATCAAGGAATAATTCGTCACCTATGATATTATAAAAAATAAACCAGATTAACCTGCAGTTTTGTTATTTGGGTGAAATATTCAGGTATGAAAATTGTTTCCTGTCATCTGTTGCTACAGGGAAAAAAATTGGCCAACTTTTTTAGATTTTAAATGCTGTGACCACAAATATTACTGAAGAAATATGGTTAGCACTTCCTGGTGAGCTTTGTTTACCGTAATATCTATAATTGCTTTAGTAAAACAGCAAGATCCTTAGCTCCTTTAATATGGCTTTAAACATAAATTTCTACTCTCAGGGAAGGCCAGCTGTGATATTTGACGTAATAAAACCGAACAAATCTGGCTTTTATGGCAGTAGGAAAGGGGTGCTTCACAGTCGTATTACGATCTTTGTTTCCTTGAAACACCTGAATTCAAAATGATTTTAAAAATGGTTTAGTTCAAATATGCAAAGACATTACTGAGAAGGAATAATTTTTCAATCATTGCCATAACTGAAAGTATGAAGTACTAAATACCTTTTTTGCAATAAATTCACTCGAAACTCAGCAAACGGTCACCTTTTTACCCCATCCACTTAGGTGTATAAAGGTGTGGATCAATCAAGGTTCGTATGAAAATGAAAGGAGATGGTCTATCTCCTACATTAATCAAGTTAATGACTGGAAACGTTGCCAAGGATTCACACTTGTTGACTTGTCATAATGAATCGATGAATCAATTTAGCAAGATGTTGCCACAAAAAATTTTTCGATATACCGTAAACTGCAGCTTATAAGCCGCCCCTTATACAAGTTCCCCGCCCCCTTCCCCAGTTAATAAATGTACTTTTGGAGAAATTCAGGGAAAGGATGACCATATTTTAGCCATCGAGTCCAATGGCCGAAACTCTATGTAGTTGATTAACCGTTTACGACACGCAAATTTGATATAATAAAGAGCAATATACACAAATGTAAACTAGAATGATGGTATTATATCTGCTTCAAGTCTTGGGTTGTAGCGTTTTAATGGACTTGAGAAACAGAGCTACATATTTTGCACTTTTTACAACAGTTTCTGAGTTAAATATTAGATATTTTGCCACCAACAAACAATTGGTGTTACCATGACAACAATAAAGTAGCAACCCAAACAAAGTGCATTTTTAGACATCCCCCCACAATATCTAATTGCATGCAAGATTTGAGGGGAGGTCAAAATTTTTCATTTCCCACTTTGCTTGATTCTTACAGAGAATTGCTCTTAAATTTCAAAATGCGGCCGAGTTTGGGAAATATTTGAAATCGAAGATTTCAACGGTCGCGCGGGCCTAAAATTAGACGCCGAACACGGCAAAATAGTCCAGTAACAGAATTGAGCTTACTTTCATAAACAAGCAAATATATTGGCAATCTTCCACTCAAATTTCACAGAACAGATACCTAGCAACTTCAAAACGGCACATGTTTCAATTTCAAGAGGAAAATATCACCGAACGAACACAATTCCGATACGTACTTTGCATAATGCTTATAAAATACAACAATTTACCGCTAAAACCAAAAACGAATTTTCTATATGGGAGAATTTTCCAAATCACCCCAAATCCCGGTTACTACCCAAAGAGAGATAGTACTTGAACGATATCTGAAAATCAGTCTGGTGTCCTCACGAACGCCTCAAAAATAGATTGATTATTTTGAGGTTATTTTGCCCCAAACTGCTAATTGATTCTAGGGTCAATCAATAAGTGCAAGTCACGCTAGTTTAACACGCCAATTTAAGCTAATTTGAAGTAAAAACTGACGAGATTATTTTTATATATACCTGTTTTAATGAAAGTCGAGCAATCTTCCAAACGAGAGGCCGTTCAATTTGTGCTTTCTATCATTGAGATCTTATTTGAGCATAGCGTTTGAGAGCGGACCCTGAGGCTTGGTCTGTTTTCCGTGACTACGAATCAGAATAACATCAAGAAATAATTCTCGCTCGAGTGTTAATTCTTAAATGAATAAACTTTGCAGTCCCTTACCTGTGTTAAAATAGGAAAACATCCCAGCCCGGCGGCGGCGGTTCAGTAGTAAAATCCGGGACCTTTCATTGCGTGACCAGGCAATATTAACGATTGTCTCCGGCAAAAAATAGCATCAGCGGAAATGTTTTCGTGTATTTTAGCAGTTAGATAATATAAACTTAAACAAACTTTGGTTAAACTTTTGACAAAGCATACCTTCACAAGAGTGTAAGAACTTTTCGAAGCATCCACATCTAAAGGGAGGATCGATACCAGTGAGGGCAGGGGATGAGCTGGGGATGGTGAGTTGGTTAGGTGTCAGTTGGTCATGGGGGCGGGAAGGGGTGGTTTTCACATATGGAAGCGTCACCTGGGAGAGGTTTTAATCAATTTATTGAAAGAGCATGAATTGAAATTTAATGCAACAGCCATTGACAGTAAACACCGATCTTATCCTTTTTGCACGATTTCTAGCTAGAATATTCTTATTATCCATGCTGAGGGGGTGGGGAATCACTTTCACAGTAAATATGTAAAAAGAGATGTATGGTTAGTGAGGTCATTTCTTAAAAGCTAGGACGAATTGGGTGGTCGGTTTGAAAATCTTCTAGGCTTTCTCAACTAGGTGCGACCAGCCACTAAATTGAATTAACCTCTACCTACAATCATGGACAAAAGTCTTGGGACACTTTTGCGTTTCTGGGGTGTTTTTGAATTCACACAGGTCCAAACCCTCCCCTCACCCCACAAACAATGTTGGACGCGTGTATCCCGAATTTTTTCAGATTCAACTTTGTATAGGGTGGGGGGAGGGAGAACTGCACGAAAATTTCGAAAATGATGCAGCTTTAAGAGGGAGCCGAGAAATGACGGAAAAATATGCATATTACAGTACTGTCCCAAGGACTTTTGTCCAGGATTGTAGGTTATAAAAACTGAAATTACATGTTTGTGATATTTGAAACTGATATATTAATGACCTTAGTGCCATTTTCTAACAAGAGTTTTCTTGAAATTATCCACCTATTTGATAGATAGATAGATGGATAGTTTATTTGTAAAAAACTTACAGCTACTAAGCTGAATCGTGTATTTACAATATAATATATAATATAATATAACAGAATCTTACAAAAGTGAGTATAATAAAATGATAACTTAAAACTGTTAAAATATATAAAGTCATCGATCTCATTTACAAAACTCACCGAGCGCTAAAAATCGTTATCAATACATGATCTTACTAAAAAACTATTTTTGAAACGCTCGGTCTTACATTTGGGAATCGCAAAACGCCTTTTGCACCGAAGAATAACACGACGGTCCTGACAATTGAAGTATGTTATGTAAGCGATGACCGGGCCGGGTCATTAGCAATCGAGAGGAAGGTCTTTTTACATAAGCTAGCGATGTAGTCATTGATAGACATAATATTTGAAAGCTGTAAGGCCTTTCTATAGGCCAGTCCCGGGCAAATGATTGATAGTGCTCGTTTCTCTACATTCTCTAGATCTTTCTTTTTATAAATACAATGGCAGGGCGTAGAAGAAAGCAGGCGATGCGTAGGTCATGACTGACCTTATACAAGATGTATAAAAAAGAATCAATTCATGCCTTGCGACATTGGCCCTTTTCAATTGTATTAGGAAATACATACGTTTAGAAGCTTTCTTTATGATTTGATCAATGTGCATATTCCATATAAGGTTGTTGGAGATCGTAACACCTAGTAATTTGGCGCTTTCAACACATTCTAGCTCTTGATTATTTACTACTATAGGCGCGAGTTGTGGTTTGTTCTTTGCAAATGAAATCCTAAGCTCTTTACATTCTATACTCTTTACATTTTTTTGTACATTCTTAATCTTTATTTGGATCCGCTATTTGAATTGAGCAACCTAAAAGACCTAAGCACATTCGTAATATCGTCTTTTTTGTGTGTGTGTGTTTGTGTAAAGTGAATGTTCTAAAAGAAAGAAAAATTGTATCTATTTGATGCCATTGATGAAAAATAGTGACATAACATAACGCGTAATGTGGTAATTCAATCATGAAAATAGTCCAGGCATTTTGTCGTCAGACCTATAACTAATTGCAAAAGAAGCTTTCTCATCATTGACATTGACCAGTTAGAAATATCGCATACATGAACATACTAAAAGTCCCTAAAGATCCAAGCATGGGAACACCTACAAACACGACTCTTAACAGGAGTCCATTTTTCCCATAGCATGAAAACGAGGCTGTCAACCGGAAGTTGTTGTTTAGCTTTTGTTATTGATATAAATCGAGCCATTTCGCCAAAACTAAGAATATATTCTTAAGAAAAATTATTTAAGGCCTTTAATCGTGGAAGAAGTTCCCAAAAATGTATTTCAATAAGTAAAATATTAAAGATTTTTAGAATCTATGTACTCCCAAGCAGTGAGATCTGATTTTGCTAAAACATTACGAGACAAGACTCGCGACAAAAAAGTTCTATATAATCACTAGAAAACCCCTCTTTAATTCAATTTTACATGTCCCTTATACAAATTAATGTTTAAATACGCTAGTCTTCCGAATCTTAACTTTCGTAGTCTACAGTGTTCGAGAAATTTGTTCACGAAGACTCTTTGCGGGCCTGCCGGGAACCCTGTATGCCATTGAGCATTCTTGCGACAAATGCACCTCATACTGCTAGCCTACAGTGAGACTAAAAGTTGCATCTGATTAACTAAAGAAGCTATTCTGGGGTAGGCGGCAAGACCGTTGCAACAGAAAATACTTGATCTTGAGCATGGTGTTAAAAAGTTTCTTCCTGCTTCTCAAGTTTAGCTCAAGTTAATCGTGTTGAGCACACGTGTTTGACAGATCGTCTTTAACCACAATAATTCACACGGTATTGTTTAGTAAGGACAAAAAAGCAAGGCTGATTTTACAGTCGAGAATATATAACCTTTTAACCAGTTTAGTAAGTTGTTTTATTGCTCTTCCATCTGGTCCAATGCGGCGAACACTAACCTTCTCACGTTCCAAGTGGTCCAGAACTTAGGCTCGATTACCAGGCACTGCCCGGATTATCTGTATTTCCAGAAAAATCTTACCACTTTATTCCGCTTCTGAAAGAACTGCATTGGCTGCCTGTTATATCTCAGCTGTATCTCCGTGACGCTGTGCTTGCTTTTAAGTGTATGACTTGCTCCGCTCCTTAACTTACCTCTCGATGTTTCTAACACGTGGTGAAGTAAGTGGTCGCACGACCAGAAGCTCTTAACTTCTGCATGCATATACCCTTATTTAAAACCGTAAGTCTGCATGAATAAAGGACATTCTTTTACCGTATAGTAAGTCTGTGGAACAATTTAGATAATTTCCTCAAACTCTATAACTCTGCTCGTAATTTAAAGCGTAAACTTAGAGCCAAATTATTTGCTGCTTTCCTATCTTATCGGTCTTAGTTTATGTATCATATCTATTTCATTGTATTTTCTAAAGTTTCTGTTGCAGTTGTAATTCTAGTGAATATTTATTTACTTTTTAGCTTTCTTAATTTTTTCTATAAAACATTTTATTATTGTAATTCTGTAATTTTTAGATTTACCGTAACCTTGTTTCAACGTTAGTGATTATCATTGTCGCTGAAAAGCCCTCTCTTTGGGAGTGTCAATTAAAGTTTGTATTGTATTGTATTGCATCTATCCGCGTAAATTTGAGACTGGTTGAGTCATAAGAAAATTTTTCTTTTCGGTATGGTTAGGATAACTACAATCCCGTAATTTTCTTTTTAAAATCGAAACGCGAATGTATGTTTTGGAATTCCCATTGACTTTGTAATTTTCATCTTGAACCGGAACTTTGGCATTGAAGGCCGCGCGCTTTATTTATTACTTCATAAGTCAGTGAAAACTTTTCCTTCGGTTTTAGCGAAAATGGTCGCCAGGTTCATAAAACTCGATACGATTCCTAGAGTTTTTCTTAAAATTTTGAAGAAAAAAAAACATAGATGAACTTACTAATAAACTAAGTTTTGTGACTCCAGAAAAAAGTAAGCCCAAAGCGATGAGTGAAGTAAAGGTTTTTTCACCGAGGCGAATGATCAGTTCATTTTGGAAGTCTCTACTCAAGACTCTCAAGTCAATTTTCTTGCATTATATTACCTTAGAACACGATATTACTTTTACTTTCAGTTTAACATTATCCTTTTAAAGTTCTAAATTCGCTTGCAGAAGACATAATTCCTCGCTAAAGATTTCACCTAGATAGCTAACAATCGTGGATATTTTCTAAAGGTTTTACGTGCTTTTTCTGATTTAAGAATCTTATACAGAACAGTTGTTTTAATCAATCGTTACAAAAATACACTTCCTTTCGAAAACACAATACGAAAACACAAAAAAATTCTCTCAGTCTTTACTAGCCCATGCTGTACGGGGCTTCAAACTCGAGCAACATAAGAGGCAGTACATACAACCTCGTTTCCATGCTGCGCAGTATTAGTCTATATAGGGCTCTTAAAAAACTCGTCTTTCGTCAACTTCCCATACTCGCATTTTTGGGGACTTTTGATATGTTATAGAGGACATGTTCCTGGACCAAAAACCGTTAAAAAACCTTCTTTTGCAATTAGTGTTAGGTTGACCGTCTTTTCGCGATAAAATGCCTGGACTAAACTAGAAATGAACGCGTAGATTTTATATAAAGTAAAAACTGGAAATTCTGCGAAAACTTTCAAAAATCGGTTCCCATATGCACGTCGACGTTAGCGTTAACTTTTAAAATTCGACTGTTTCAACTGGTGCTATATGTACTTGTCGGATAGGAAGCAGGTAATTTTATTGGATTGTGAGTCATGCGTAGCGCGTCTAGCACTAAGTCCCTCGAGGCAGTATCTTGGGACCACTGTTCTTCATTCTATTCATCAGTGATTAAACGCTGCTTGTTAACTGTCAGGTGACCACTATATACCTGATATACCCACAACATAACAGTTACAGCCTCTGTGGACGTCAGCAATGTAGCGAAAGATACATAAATAGCCCTTTTATATTTTGAATTCGTTAAACCACGGAAACTACTTGTAGGTTTTTTTCATGGCGCCGGGCTAGATCAAACTTTGATAAAACAATGCTAAATTAAGTATAATATAATAATTCAATAAGTAAAAGTAGAAATAATTTAAAAGCTTTTTAAAAATTCAAATTTTGTAAAACATGGCTGGCAAAACTTGATAAATGTCAAAACTTGATAAATGTACGTCGTCGTGACGTCACGTCACGACGACTTTGAAATGTTCCCTGATAAATTTTAGGAAAGGAAGCTTAGCGGTCATAGCTTCAACTTGGTTTTGAAGCTACCCGTCGGTTTCTTCACATCATATTACTCAGCCTAATTCAGTAACTGTTAAATGTAGAATAAACATGTTTCCCATTACATCCCCAATGAAATAAGTACGCTCCAATAAAACAACAACAGTAGGCTTTATTAACATGAAAATCAATGCTGTATTAAGACAGAGAAGACGTATCACTAACACACTTGAGTATAATTATATTTTTCATAAGGATATATTAGAATATAACTAGTATCTTATTGCAGAGATTAATTACAAAAGTTATTTAGAGGGAATCACATTTATCATAAGCAAAAGGCTAAGAGGAATGATAGAAAGACATGTACGTAGATGTAGTGTCTTAGGCAAGTCACAAGCACATAGAAAAAAAAGAAAAGAGAAAAAAGTAATTTTAAACTGAATACTTCTCATTTCATTTATATTGACGTATCTAATTTATCAATATATCAGTCTCCGCTGGGAATATTTGAAATAAAGCTAGATCCAGTTATTTACCTTTTAAACATAGATTGATGGTAGTCAACTCGAGCACGTACGGCCAGCTGTGGTACCACAGTTTGAAACGTGCGGAAAGAGAGTCAACAAAATCTCCACCGCTAACCGTTATGTTTTCTCCTTTATCAACGCGCGCTCTATCGTTTATTTTGAAATCCGTATTTTCTTCCGGACCGAGTTAGCTTTCCCTTTTCAGCGCTTACTCTCTTTCCTGTGCCCCTGATGAGAATGACAGACCTTCTGAGCAGACTAGAACTTCTTAATTGACATCAATCTATGTTCCTGTTTATATTAGTGAGCGCACTAAAACTTGATAACAATGTATCATAGCTTTTTGTAAATTTAGTTCTTGTATCATTGCTAAATGAGTATTTATCTCTTAGCTAATGCTAAACATTCTAATTTAAAAAGTATCTAACGTAATTGTGGCTATTTTCCGCAGCTACATGTAGCTTGCGCTCCATGAACTAATGTGTGGTCATTGAACTGCTGGGGTGGTTATTGGACTGTTGGGTGGTTATATATTGAAATGTTGTGTTGTTATTGAACTAACAAAAAGGAAAAACTGAACCAGATTAGGTGACTCGAACCCGAATTTTTGCTGGTGTAATTATCTTCCTTCTCTAGACCTATTTATACGAAAGCAGCTTGGTCTTCATTGACAATCCACCATAAAACATTCATGGATCACATATATGCATGCACTGAACTTTATTATATGACAATAAATTTTTCGCGATCGGAATGAGTACCATGTGAATTTTATTCTTTATTCGCCTGGAGCTTGCCTTCTACCGTGCGAAATTTTTCAAAAATCTATAAGAGGAATTTCGAGATATCTTGAAGGTTCTAGGTTCTATTAACTAGAAGTAATCAAACTTTATTAAGATCAAAGTGCGTCGCCGTTATGGCGTTAAACACCCAAACTCGTTTTATCATCTACATCAGGTCTCACCAAACCTCGATGATTTAGTTAATTCTTTCCCTATCAGGCTTTGATCTACCAAATATTTAGAAGAGAAAAAGATTAATGTACAAAGAAAAGGATTTACCCTTGCCTCTAAATCGCAGTGAAGTGTTACAAAAATTTTGAAGAAACTGCGCAGCGCAAATATTTGATTATAGGAGCTGAAGATGCTCGAGCAAAGTAACGTTCAAATAAAATTCACATATATCATTGTGCACTTGAATATGATTCGGCATTTGATGGCCTATTACCACGTTTACGCTGACAGGAGGAATAATACGTACGAAACACGCTGCGCATGATGGTATATAATAAGACGTCACAAGCAGATTTTACACCAACAACCTCTTTTCTCGAACATAAGACGTTTAACATCGCATTCCTTTTCAGGACGCGTGAATTTACTGCACTTGGCTGTTCCTCGAAACCTTCCGAAATATGGTAATATTGTAGAACTAGGGACTATTTTTCACTCCCCCCCCCCCCCCCAATTATTTGTTTCTTCAGTGTATCGGCTTTTATTCCTTTTCCATTCTTTTGTCTTTGCATGTTGAACTGTCATCAGAGAGAGAGACCTCAAGTTACAAAAGCTGATACATGGCAATTTTTTCCATTGTTGTTGCTGTTTTTTGTTTTTTCAAAATATTACCATATTTTGGAATCTGTAATCCATGTGTTATAATGGTTCATCAATAAAGACCAAACTGTTCCCGAATAAAAGGTCCACAGATGTCTTGAAAAATACTGGGTCAAGCAACCTTAACTTAGATAATAAAACATATCTGAGTAAACACTAACTCATTGCGGCAATACATTCGGTATTAATGACTCTAACAGCTTGATACTGAATATTTTAAACATATATTTCAACTCTTATTGCAGGCCAGTTGCTGTAACTGACGTAGTAAAACCTAACAAATCTGGCTTTCACAGCGGTAGAAAGAGCGTGCTTGACAATCGTATTTCGATCTGTGTTTCCTTGGAACACCTGCACATTGAAAATATAAAATTATATAGTTCAGATATGATTCAGAAAAACTTCGCTGAGAAATTACTCAAACTCTGTGATCAGCATTTATAGAATTATACATCGTCCATTCATTGGTGGGACGGCATTTAACACCACCTCTATGACGGCCTGACTTCTTTATATCCTAGGTTGATCGTTGTAGAGAGAGTCGACTACATAGACAGTTTTACCATTATCTCACCTTCTCGGCATTGTTCTCTTTATATGTGTTCCAAGTGACTCCATCTTTAGACATCCGCAAAATGTAGCTTGTGGTGCGTTTGTCATTGTTTCTTGCTCCTTGTGTTGCTACAGCACATACAGAATGTACAGTACCCAGGTCAACTTGAAGATAATCTGTTCTGGGACCTTGTCGGGTCTTTGGACACCATCCTCCTGCACCCCTTGCTTCATTAAGTCGACCATAGTATGGATAATAACCTGTACTATAATAGCTGCTAGCCGTCATTTGAGCATTTGGAATCCTGTTTGGGTCTGCCACGCCCACTGGCTGACATCCTGAAAGAGGAGTTCGCAGATATCATTTTAAACACCTCTTAGTTGCTTAATTAGACGTCAGTACAAGTTTTACCCCAAAGGAAAAAACGAAGCTCGTAAGTTATTTAATATCTCTCTGCAGTGTTGAGTAGCAATGAATTATAGTTGGGTTCGTGACTTTAAGTCATCTTCAGTGCTTGCCTTTCTCTAAATACAGGGCAACGCCTTTACTTGAAACTAAGACAAACATTAAGTTGTATAAAGTTTGGAATATCTAGTTCTTTGTTTTGTTAATTGATACCAGGCTTCGGTTGGTCATAGTCAAATGTCCCGACCCCGGGGTCGCTTCGCACGATCAAAAGCCCGACAGGGGGATAATTTCAGGCATCAAATCCCCACCCCTTGCCCGCAATCCCCGCCCCCCTCCACGGGATTTACATTGATAGGTGCATAACCTCTCGTTACGGACACCTCTATAATACGGACACCTCTCTGTTACGGACAGTTCGTTCGGTCCCAGAAATGCCAAAAATCATACATTCCCTACCTCTATAATACGTACACCTCTGTAAAGCGGACACTTGGTTCTGTCCCTTTGGTGTCCGTATTAAAGACCTTTGTCTGTATAACCATAAATGTAATTAACGTTTAACTATAAAAGTAATAATCTGGCCCGTCATAAATGTAATAAGTTTTAAAACTCGTATGAAAGCGAGTTCGTAACGTTGTTAATGGGAACAAGTAACATAACATAACATAACAAAAATTTTATTTATACTCGAATTTTAGAGTAGCTAACTAGCTAATATCTTCGAGCTAACACTACATGAAAATAATATAGAAGTACATATATATATATGCATCCCTGTACCATCGAAAGGGGACTACGAAAAATGTATGATCGAGAAGACCGAGCAGTTTTTGTGCAGGATGAGATGGAAAGCATTTTTCCACCTAAATCCCGTGGAAACTGCGAACAAAGAAACATTTGGATTCAAAACAAAGAACTGCCCGCCAATCGTCGACGAGATGAAATCATTTGAAGAAGGTATGACGAATATAATCAGAAGTATTTCTTACAAGAATAGCAGATGCCATGCACTTTCAGGAAGACCTAAAGAAAGACATTGCTACTGTGAGAAACGAGGACCGTATCTTTGTGAAAGCTGACAAATCTACGAACTTTTACAAGTTAGACACTAATCAATATAAACATCTTTTAAATGCTAACGTAACTAAAACATACAAAAAAGCAGACAAGAGTAAGCTGGATAAAATCGATAACGAAGCGAAAAATATCACGACCAAATTAGACTTAGACGATCGTTGGGAATTAATGGCTACGAAGGATGCATTCATCACACTTAAGGACCACAAGGAAAATTTTGCAAACAGGCCCGCTTGCCGTTTGATCAATCCTTCGAAATCGGAAATTGGCAAAATAAGCAAACAAATCCTTGAGAAGATCAACCGAAAGCTTGCAAATGCTACTGCCGTCAACCAGTGGAAAAATACATCATCTGTCCTAGAGTGGTACAAACAATTAACGAACAAGACTGGCTCGGCATTTAAATGCTTTGATGTTGTTGAATTCTACCCTTCCATTTCCGAAGAGCTCCTACAGCGAGCCTTGGACTTTGTATCTAGACATCTAACCATCACAGCCGACGAATGCGAAGTAATCATTAACGCCAAGCAGTCACTTCTGTTCAACAAAGGAGACCCATGGGAGAAGAGATCTTCGACCACACTTTTCGATGTTACAATGGGGAGCTACGACGGGGCAGAAACATGTGAACTTGTCGGCTGTTTTCTACTTGCACAGTTAAAGCAGATCCAGGGGATCAATATCGGCCTATACAGGGACGACGGTCTGGCGGTAATGTCGCAAACACCCAAAGAGATAGAGAAGGCAAAGAAGGAAATTTGCAAAGTTTTCGCAGAAAATGGGTTACGAGTCACTATTGAAGCAAACAAAGAAGTGGTTGATTTCCTCGACATAACGTTCGACTTGAACACTGGAAAGTACAAACCATACTCCAAACCAGCAAACCACCCGCTTTACGTACACAGCAAATCAAATCACCCGCCGAACATCATTAGAAACATCCCAGAATCGATCAACAGGAGGCTATCTGAAATATCGTGCGACGAAGAAACATTCAACGAGGCGGCACCAGAATACCAAGAGGCATTGCGGAAGAGCGGTTACGATTACAGACTCCAGTTTAAACCACCAGCACCAAGAGCGGCGACACAACAGCGTACACGGAGACGTAATGTAATATGGTTCAACCCACCATACAATAAGAACGTTGAAACTAATGTAGGTAAAGAGTTCTTTAAGTTAATAGATAAATGTTTCACAAGCGGCCACAAATTAAGAAAAATATTTAACAGGAACACGCTCAAACGTAGCTATAGTTGTATGCCTAACGTTAAACAAATCATAGATGGACACAACAAAACCATCCTGAAAAAAGCAGAGCAGCAAGACCAAGATAATTTAGATAGAACGTGTAATTGCAGAAAAAAAGCGGAGTGTCCATTAAACAGAGAATGTCTAACTAAGGAAATAGTTTATCAAGCCACTGTTAAGTCACAAGAAAGCAGAAGGGACATATGTAGGTTTAACATACAATGAATTTAAAACTAGATGGCGTAACCATAAGATATCATTCAATAAGGAAAGTAGAAAGAACGAAACAAAATTGAGCAAGCACATATGGCAGTTAAAGGATCGTAAACAGGAATACGACATCACCTGGAAAATTCTAGCTAAAGCTAAGGCATATTCGAATCAAACGAAACGGTACAACCTGTGTATTGCAGAAAAATATTTCATATTAACTAAATCGCAAATGGCTGCGCTTAATAGAAGAAATGAACTCATTTCGACATGTAGGCACAGACGTAAATATATTTTAAGATATAGCCTAAAATAAGTTCTTTCGAAACAAGTAGCGCGCGCAAATGTTCTTTAGGCGCGCACAATTTTAACAGTTAGATAGTTTTGTGCGTCTTACGAAGTCATACATATAACGTAGCCAAACAAGGGACCAACCCAGTGGGGGGGGGGGGGGGGGGACTGAGACGAGGTCTGGGACCGAGAAACGATGTTCTCACAACTTGCAAAGCGATCACCCTGCGTGATGGCCAGCGGATAATTGCAGCATTTTTCCACGGTAAATATTTTTAGACTTTTTAGAAGCAAGAAGCGAACCGGTTGAGGAAATCAGAAATGCTTAAAAAATTGAAAAAAATAATATCATGCATCTTTGTTCTTCTTGCATTGTATTTGTCTTTCGGTACTGAAATTGCGGGGGAAACTAAAACGTAACCGCGTTAGGTCTTAACCAACAACAACGTGCTCGATCGATTTATAGCTAGGTTACATCGTTTTTTGCCGAGAAAGGATAACTTGATGCTGATAAAAATTACTGGAGAAAGTGTCAAATTTATCGGAAGCAAGAATATTCAGAAAGTTTTAAGCCTTGCGATCACCTAAGCGTTTCGCTTTCCACAGAGCGAAAAAAAATTTTTCCATGAAATTATTAACAAAAAAACATTTTCCTACGGATTCTGGCCAAAAAAATATATATATGCCCTAGGAAGAATACAAAAAGATTTCCACCTTACATGCCGGTACCGAAAAAAAAAATCTTGCATCTCTTAAACCTATAAGGGGAGAATTTGGATAAGCGCCGCCCCTGTGTGAGGGTCGTCTACGAATAAGCGCAGTTGTAGTTGTATATACAAGTAAATACAGTAAAAACCCGGAGGCAACCACACTCTTAAGAACTGTTATTTTCCCGATAAGGCTTAGTCTTCAAACTGACCAGTAAACCAGGCAGTTCCGCATTTTTTTCTATTTTCTCGACGAAGTTAACTAAGTTTGACTGTAGTTTCAGGGTCAGTTGCTAGCCAACTCCGAGCGCTTTAACCTTTGTATTTTGCCAGTTGAAATCTTTTTCTGGGTGCAGTTTTTCACTTTTGTGAGCACAAGAGCCTATCCAAAGAGCCTCAGTCTTTTTACTGTTTAGTCTGAGACCTGAAGCTTTCTCGAAGCTTTCTAAGATCCTTAGAGCTTCAGAGAGAGACTTTTCTGAACCATCAAGAATTAAAGTTGTGTCGTCAGCATATTGACTGAATTAAATCTCAGTATCCTTCACTAATAAACCTTTTATGCCTGCATTTTTTCGGATTGCTTTGGCCAATATTTCGGCTGAAAGAATAAAAAGGTAAGGAGAGAGAGAACAGCCTTGGCGGACACCCCTGTGGACCGAAAAGAAGTGGCTTGCCCAGCCGTTGTTCATAATACAACTTTCAGTTTTGTTATGAAAGGTTTTAAACCATTGGACAATGGAAGGGCCAAATCCGAAAGAAACAAGTGCTTTCTGTATAAAAGACCATTCCAGTGTGTCAAACGCTTTTTCAAAGTCAAGGGAAAGTAGAAGTCCAGGAATATTTTTAGTCGAGGTGTAATTAACAAGGCTGTCAATTAGACGTATGTTTTCTCCTATAAACCGTCCTTTTAAAAAACCAGTCTGGTCATTGTTTATCAGTTTGTGGAGATGGGTCTTCAGGCGGTTTGCAATCGCTTTTGTAGCTATCTTATAATCGCAGTTTAAGAGTGTAAGCGGCCTCCAGGTTTTGATATAGTAAAGTTTTTCAGTCTTTTTGGGAATAAGTTTTATTATTATATGGCTGAGTCTGTTTTCGCCATGCGATTGGTCAATTTGCGGTCCGTAACTTGCTATACGGACCAAAATTTCAACGAAAATGCTCATTTCGGAGCTCTAAATATCTTTACCTCGGAAAAAAAGTTGAAATTAAGTTACAAGACGTCTATCAACCTTGAGGACTTAGATTTTGACTTTGTCCTTCAACATTTTAAACTGTGCTTATTTGTGAACGAAGGCGATGAAGAAACTAACTAGTAATCTTATCGAAGACGATTCTAGACAGTGTTTGAAAATTTTATCCTAGTACACAGTTAAGGAGACGAAAATCGACTGGCAGAGATTCGAGATGTTTTGCCTAAGAGAAAATGAGTAATTCCTTCGAAAAATATAATAACAAACAGGCCTGCACCCGATCATCTTGACGAGCTTCTTTGTCATTTGCAGTGTTTTTCCAAAGACGAACGAAAGAAAGATAGAAGCGACTCCGAGACAGACACAATAGGGCCATTTAGACCAGAAAAAATAAGACGCGTCTTACATAAGACGCGTCTTAAATAAGACGTGAACTTTCCGCATAAACGGCACATTTGTCTAAAATAAGACGCGATTTAGCTAAGACGCGTCTTATTTTAGACGAAATGTGCCGTTTATACGGAAAGTTCGCGTCTTATGTAAGACGCGTCTTATTTTTTCTCGTATAAATGGCCCTAATGTCCAGTTTTCAAAAGACTCCAGCGTGACGTTGGCGAGTAAATACTTACAATGCTCCTAGTTTTGACCGAATATACGTGTGTCTGTAAACCCTGAGGACTGGGAGGTTGACTTTGCCTTTCCAGATTTTAACCTAGCTTTGTTTGAACGAAAACGAAGCTGATATAGAAACTGAATCGTGACCTTTCCTGCGAAGAAAATATGGTCCGTGATCGAAAATTTTAACAGCTTTTAACGCAGGTCACGGTTGAAGACGAGAATGAACTGGCAGAAACTCGAGAGGTTTTCCCAGAAAAATTAACGAGCGAATCCTTCGACAATGACAACAAACTTACCTTGAAAAGCTGCTTTGCCTTTTTCAGTGTTTTTTTTTACAAGGACCAACGGAGGAAAGATGGAAACGACTTCGAGAAAGACACAGTGCCCGGTTTCCAAAATACTCCAGCGTTACATTAAAGAGCTAAAACTTACAGCGCTCTTAGTTTTGACCAAACAAACTTTTTCAACATGGCAAATTTGTTTTGACTTTCTCGGAAACCCTTTGTTGTGTGCTATTGTTTTCGTGAGCCAATAAAAACTTTCTTCGTTGACGCCTGTCAAATGATTGTCAAATCGCGCGTCCTGCACTTGTTTCCGGTCCCCTAAACTGGAAGAAGCCATATAATAAACATCTTATTAGCCTCGTTTTTTCGGTCCGTATTGTAAATTACGGATCCTCGTTTTTTTCCATCGATTTATGGCCCGCGCGGTTCGCGCTTGGGCCATAAATCGATGGGAAAAAACTCGGTCCGTAATTTACAGTACGGACCCAAAACTCGGCTAATAAAAGGTATTTATACCTCGTTTTTGAGATATTCTATTTATTTATGTCACTATAGTCTTCGTTTTGGGAATTTAAGACGTGGAAATCGCTTTTTGAAGTAAACCTTAGATGAGACAACTATTTGCAAAAGTACTTGAGACACTGTACCGTATTTTGGCATAAATGGCCTGTCCATGATCTTGTGCTTGTGATCCTCCCTCCACTCTTATCAAAGTTGCTAGCAATACAAGACCATGCTCAAAACTTGGAGGAACAACTTTGAATGGGAGGGAGGAGGGAGGTCAGTATTATATCTCACAGACCTGTGACCAGGAGCGATTTGAAGCAAGAAAGATCGTTTTTTCATGGAAGTGTCTCAACATTTTTGCAACTGGTTGTAGCATTAGTTTGGATTTCCACTAAGAAGAACGAATTGAATGCGTAGAGTGTAATTTGATCACACACGTTTGGACCTTCTATCATTGGTAACCTGATCACACGCATTTTAATCTTCGATCGCATGAAACTTGCGCCAAGCACTGCCTTTGCCGCAGCAAGAGTGTTTTAAGCTTCGATGTACGTCGCCCTCATTCCATAAACTTTGATATTACTAGGTATTATTTCATAATTATCAAGGAAGAGAGGAACAACTATTTAATAATACCTGTACAAGTGGTCCCATTTCCTTTGAAGCCAGGCCAACAGGTACAATTGTAAGAGCCAAGAGTGTTAATACAGTTTGCATTTACGTGACAGTCATGGCTTTCGCTCTTGCATTCATCGATGTCTGGTAAAAAAAATCCAAACGAAAATTTAAATAGACAGGATTCCAAAACGATACTGTATCTAAAATATATGGAAAAATGAAAATTGATTTAAAATAGATGTGTACAAAGGCGCCTATTGTCTGTGTAACTAGGCCTGTATGTCCATAAGAATCAAGAGGAAAGACAGATGCGGCACACACTTTCCTTTCACCTCAGGGGGTAATTTGTTAAGATGTTTTTGAAAATTCTAGACGCTCGTTTTAGCAAATTTAGCACAAGTAATAAACTTTTCTCTTTTTGTTTTTTTACACACACAAGTCCAGTTAATTCCAGACCTGATGTAAAGTAAAATTCTACCACAAACTCCAAAAATGGCCTTTGTCGCGGAGCTCTCTCGCGGGCGAAACGCCAGTGGAGCATCATAGGTAAGGAAATTTGGTTAACTATCCATCCAAGAAAATTTGGTTGTGACGTCCGCGTACGTTCGCCCGTACACTCTTTGGGGGGGGGGGGGAGGGAAGGGACAGGTGTTAGCCCGTCGGGGGGAGGAGAATGTTATAAATCGTGCGATGCATTCGTGCAACCCGCGTTTTTCTTGGCGGGATTTCGCGCATGAAGTGGCGTGGCCAATGTCGTCGCGTTCAAAAACTTGTTTACTTTAGAGACTTGTTTATTTGAAAAAGTTTAAGCATAAGGATTTGTGACCGTAGTGCTCAGTTTCTAGTAGACTGTTTCGAAACAAATGTTTTGACAACAAACAAAAGCGGATTTAATTCAACCTACATCTTTGCTTGTAAGTGAAGAGCGACGGGAATGAGAAAGAAGCGGAAAGGCAGAGAGCGAGAGAGAACAGGCGAAGAGTTAGCGAAGAGGATTCCGGTCAAAAATTTATGCGGCATCTGAGACTTGTTTACTGATTACTGAAGCTGACAGAGTTTTGTGTCAACTTGTGATGTAATTATCTGTCTTTTTGCACTGGATCTACAAAATGAAATACAGCTGCTATCCTGACATTGCTTTTGTTATTCTTGTGCTGGCTTGTTCATTGGGTTGTGGTTGAGAAATGCGCCGCTCGATAAAAAGAAATCGAAAATCATCGTTTACAAAAATAAGCTACTCTTAGTAAGCTTACTTCGCCTTGCTGGACTATGCGAAAAGTCTTAAGCAATTCTGGCCTTACTTGATGGGTTTCCGAGCTGCATCTCGACCGGTAAGCTTGATTACTATATTCATTCAAAATATTTCCCCAATTAATTCTGATTGGCTAAAAGCACACGCACAATTCACCATAACCAGTTACTGATGACCAAATTTGGAAGAACTGTGTGTTTAACGAGGAAATGACGTCAAAAATGTAGCCCGCTACAAGTTAAGGCACCGTTACCGAGAAGACCTGGGGACGAGGTCGAATTGTTTTGGTTGTGAAAAAACAAATGGCGAACATTTCACTCGTTTCAAGAGAAAGAACTACTGTAACAGTAGCTGCTGGAACTAGGCGAAATAATAGCTAAAAACATGGCAAAAACAGCAAGAAGACAACTCGGATGGCGACATCTGCTATTTGGACAATATTTGCGGAGCTGGACAAACCTAAACGTACACCATCGAAGATGAACTTAACATTGATGCAGGTAAGCTGTTTTAGCTATGTTTTTAAACTAGGAATTATTTTGAATGAATGATAATGATCGGCCTCGATGAATAACACCCTCCTCGATCTGCGTAATTCAGCCTCATTCATTAATTGCTAAGTAATTATGTTACATTTGATGTGTTTTTTTAATTTTTCTGGTTTCAATATTTATACCGTCATTTTACGCACATTTGTAAGATTTGGAATAATTTACCTGACCTAGTAAAGAACTTAAAAAATCTTTAGACATTTTGTGACCGCGACTAGAAAGAAAACGTTCTAAAAAATAATTTAGTTATCATATTGTATGTAAGAAGAAACATATGAGCGATATTCTTGCCTGGAGTTTATCGTTTTATTCGTGACTCAGGATTTTCAGAGACACTTCAATGTTAATACACGTCTTCGTAAATAAAAATCGTTGTCCTTATAAATGTTTCGTTGAATTATATTTCTTAACTGTTTATCAAGATCTCTTTCTTATCGCTTTGTTAGTTGTCACAGTTTCAGTCGTCCGTGAACATCGCATACCAGGAGTACGTAAAATGCAACGTGTATCAAATGAATTTGCATAGTGTGTTTTAGAAGTAAAATGCAAACGAATGATTCTGAGACCTCTTCCTCATTACTGGCGTTCATTTAATTACTCGACAGCTCGCATTGTAAGTTTTTGTGCTTGGCAAAATTCAGAATTGCCTGGTCGGACGAGTGATTTTCTAAATTGGATTAAAATATTTTTTCCGAAAGTTTTTGCTCAAAGCCCATTATTACCCTGCGTACTACATAATGGCAGAATGACCTGTCTGAACAATCCCGTCTAATGGTGAATTCTCTAAATAAAAAAGTTTTATGATGTTGTTATTTTATAATTGTTGTGCAAGGGAAACGCGAATATTGAATGAGAGCAATTTGTCTTGTGATATTATTCTGTAGAAAACTGCAGAATTTTAATCAGAATAGGGCAAAAAATGAGTTGGTCGGTAAGGAAAGGGAATCGATTCTTTAGCGACTAGCGAAAAAAATGCCTATGTCGTGGGAAGAATCTGGCTTCATTTCGTGTTACCTTTCAGAAAGTAAGACAAATGACGCTGCACTTTTGGACGATCTTGAGACTGAGGATCATTTGAAGGTAGCGAACGATTGGCACGCCCACCAGATCGAGAAGTTTTACGACTCTTTATAGAGCAAACTTTCCACTGGAGTTTGTTCTGCTAAAGAGAAGATCGAACAGAGTTTGGAAACTAGATCTCAAGCTGGTTAAATATGTTCTACACTATCACTCGTTCGCAAAAGTCTGGTAGATCTTCTGGCCGATTGATCGATACAGATACTGTAGTAGTCTATAATACTTAGAGCAGTATCTACAGAGAGGACCCAAGGAACTTTCCAACGGATGTCTCCACCTTGACAAAGTGGCTACCTGGATGCCAAAAGGCTCCTCAAAGATAAATATGGGCACTCTTACTAGATATCCAGCCCCGGCCTAGGTACCTGAGAGTGAAGTCCTAATGAAACTCCTTGCCGACACGTGTTAATAGTACCGGTTCGTTTGTTCTTAACAATATCACTGCCACGTTCAGGGTGAAGGGCGTCAATACACGGATAATGGGTAAGACCATCAAAGGTACAAAGTCAGTGCTTGACATTAAGGACTTGAATTCCGGGAATTCCTTGCAGCAGCCGACGAAATTCCCTATAAAAGAGAGTCTTTCCGCGCCCAAAAACGTTCCAACGCCTGAGCTCGCCCATCGTTAGAAACATCCTCAGAAGCAGCCAAACATTTGCCTCCACGGTTACGGTTATGTCAGGATCGGTCTTCTGATTTCCTAACACTGCTTGAGAGCTCTTGAAACGATAGACGTATTAGAAAAGGAAAATCCTTTCGTCATCAGACCTTTCCTGGATGAGCAATAGTGTAGGCTATATTGTGGGATATTCTCTGCGTCCTGCAGAAGCATGGATCGTCATCTGATCTCAAGAGGATTTTGATCGTTGTTCACCTAAGCTTGTGGTTCATAGAGGTGTCTCCACCTATTTGTTTTGGTCTGTTTTGTTTTTTGTGTTCCTTAATTCACGGCCGTAATTATAAAGAAAGAAGAATATTCACTAGAAGACAAGAAATTTCTGAAGATAAAAGATAACCAGAAATTCATCAAACCAAAGATCGTCATTATAAAATTCCTCTTCCTGTGATCCGCAGAGACCATATTTGGTTTACTTAGAAGTCATTCAAAGGGAACGCTGGTTAAGGAAGAACTTTGTTAATAGTTAGAAGATTTAAGGAAAGTATGTTAACTTATTAACAGCATCATTGCCAAGGGATTTTCTTGAAGGTATCGTCTCATCTTATTCTTGCAAAGAAAGGTCAAGATTGGTTTATACCCCATCATGGCATTTACCGTGCCAAGAAGCCAAACAAGGTAAGGGTGGTGTTCGACTGTACCTCCAGATTCAGAGGTACATAGCTGAACAACAAGGCATAGACGGGTTGCTACAAGGGCCAGAACTTTTTATTGTTCAAAAGAAAAACAAGAAAAATGATAATGATAATAAGAAAAGCAGCAACAATAAACACGATCCAGAAAGCAACTCTGATTGGAACAGCCTATATTCTTAGAACGGTTTTTGTGAAAGTCCTGTTGCAGTTACATTGGTGACCCTAGACCTGTTGTAAGGCTGCGGTCCCAGAAAGTTATACCTCAACTGGCATTACAGCTGTGATGTTCGTTAGATGATAATAACACTGGTACAAGGATTGAACTTACCTTCCGGAATGGTACTCATATTGCAGTAAACTTGAACAATTGTTCCACTTAAAGACATCCAGTACTTGCCGCTGTCCAATTTTTCACCTTCGTTTTCGTTTATTTCTTGGCATGATGTCGCTGGCAGCTCAGGAATGGAACCAAGGGGAACTAGAATTGAAAAACAACTCGTTTGAAAATTTGATCCTTTGCAATTAACAGATCAATGTTGTCGTTATCACATTATGCACAAATACAATTCTCTTATTTGGTTCAGTTCTCTTTTAACGTCTATTGTCTACAGGTATTTTTATAAAGTTAAAGCGGAGACAGCTGTCTATTCTCACTTTGTTTCAGTTTTACATGTTTTTCGCAGAAATTCTTTCAAAATTCCCTAAACTTCACCTACGCAATACAAGGCTACTGCTCGTTCTTGAATTTGTATGTCGATAACGTTACTTCCAGAGAGGCGCAAAGTCAGTGAAACGTTGAATGTTTGTTAATTATATACCGGTTGATTTAACCTCCCAACTTCAGAAAACCTTTGACAGGAACAAACGTAAGTCCTTTTCCAAACTGACGTCACCACTAGGTTAGAAGTGAAAGTCTTTGGTCTCGGCAAGTCAAAACGAAATTAAATTTTGTACAGCCTGAGAAGCAGGCGATTGGAGGATTATCTCATAATGGGAAGAGGAAGGTAAGGCGTGCGAGACGGACATCATATACAAAAAAGGAACTTTTAAACTATTTATAATAAAGTTCAGATATAACGCGCACTCTGATTGGTTGAAAAGACATGTTTTATAAGATTATAAAACACGGAGCGAGAATTTTGAAGACTTCAGTTACATTTTTAAGTACTCCAGGTCAAGAAAGGTAATTAATGTATGTAGAAATGTTTCCCAAACGTTTTATAAATTTAGGATGGATTTTGCGTTGAATTTGGCCATGGGCGCTTCCGATTTTACTTGCTTTTAGATTAACGTCTTAGTTTTCGAATAAAAATTTTCAAGAAATCACCTTCTGTGTCTGTTGTTTTAAGTTTGTTCATTCATAACATCAGGTCAAAACAAGATCGCGAGACTACATCATCCGCACTGCGAAGAAATCGGTAAATTTTATAGAATTTTTACTTTCAGCTTCAGTTTTTTCGATACCAAGCTAAAGGAGTTTGCATTCAAATTGTCATGTTAATGGCGTCCAGGTTTTCATGGGCCGCGATTCGGCCGGTTTTAAAAGCACATTTTTACCTTAGTTTAGAAACTGATTTTTGGACGTAAAGTAAAGTTCACAGATCGTTTTGCTCATTTCACTTTATATGATAACGTTAATTTCTTCAGTGTGGGCTTGTGAGACAAATTATCATCTCCCTATGAACTCACTATTAGCACCAAAACAGAACATATTAAAGGGGTTTATACGTCACGGTATTTATCATCGTTATAAAATGCTAGAACGCATCCTCGGATCAATATCCAAAAATAATGGTCCAGTTTTGATATTTAACACTGTGTTTAGGCATTGAAATTGTTTCCTGTTGTCCGTTGCTACTAATGGGAAGGATAAACGTGGATTGTACTGAACTGAAAAAAATACGCTAACTTTTTCAAATTGTAATGCTGTGCCTGCAAAAATCATGAAAAAAATATAAGGTGATGAAATTTGTTTGATATCTTCTTCGTTACTCTACTGGGGCATTTTGTTTAGGGGTAAAGGCACTATAAGTGACGACTTCAGAACAGATTTGACTTAAAACAGCATTTCCTTGTGACGATTAGCCCCTGTAAAGCAAAAAGAATGACTAAAAAATCTCTTTGAAAGTGAAACGGAAGTGGAATTTCTACCATTTAAAAAAGTTTTAAAATACTATACCTCTACTGACGTCTAGTTTGACATAAAGACGATGAGGGTCGGAAACAAAATCCTCAGGGCTGCAGGCTTTCTTTGTGCGATTATTGAACTCACACTTGCTTTCTTTAACCACAAAATTGAAGCTTTGGCAAAGAATCTCCTCTCTGCATATAAACAAGCACTCTGCATACCCGGATCGCGCCCATCGGGTTTCATAGATGTGTCCCTTTAGCATTTTGCCCCGAATGGGTATCTGGCGAGGTCCGTTACACTGATCTGTAGTCACTGCTTCATGGGCCAGTCCAAGAAAGGAGGTCATGAAAAAAAGCCACCTAGAAGGGGCCATTTCATTCATCTTTGTAAAACGAGAATACCTGGTCAAAAAAAGCATATTTTGGTATGTGTACCGAGCATGTCAAATCAGTATGGGACACAAATTAACGAAGAACCTACTTAGTTAGACTCGGGTTTTCTGGTAATTAGCCTATACCAGAGCATTTTCAGGTGCTTTTGAAACCTGATATTCTAGATCTTTCTATAATTTATTCCTTCGGGTGGTATTTGTTCGCTTAAGCAATTTTCAAATGATTCGTATTTTTGCAGCCCTCTCCTTGCGTACGTTATTCTATCTCACAAGGCTATTCGTTGTTTGCCATATTTCTTAACTGGGTAAATTTCATTAATTAGCTTGCGGTTTATGGTATATTTTTCATGTAAAAGCCTAGCGCGTTATTTCATGCATGGCTTTCTATTAAACTTATCCTTTCGATTTCCATGACCCGAGAAAAACCTCCCCCACCCACATAAAAGCGACCACAGTGCGTGCTATTAATTTATCCTGATACTTGCCCTTTTCATTATTAGTTTCGTTCTATTCTAATTATTAACCCCCATCCTTACTCTTTCCTTTTGCTCCTTCGTACATGTCACTTGCACTCATTGTCATATGAACCGTTTGAAATTTCGCTTAATTTTTGTCGTAAACTCCCATGACAAATAGGAAAATAAACTACGTGTTTGCACGTACGTGAAAAGGTTTTTCGTCAAAAAAAGATATGTTAGGAAAAGGTACCGAGATTGTTATGGCTAGAACACAATTAAAGCAAACCAGTCGGTCAGAGGAAAGCTTAGTTAGGGAAGGCTTGGTTTACTCAGCCAAAATTTTTGTAAGCAGCGTCAACTGTGTTTAGCAAAGATAAGGGCAAAGCATAAATGATGAGTTGTGGTTGCCCTTAAGAAAGTTTGTTGGACAAGCCACTTTGGTAACATGTTTATGAAAAGTTCAGTGATGGCTGATATCCTGAATAGGAGCAATTTTTACTTTACTTTCTCTTTTAATTAGCGCATTTTTTTGTTTGATGAACTGGTTACAGTGAATAGTTTAAAGTTCTCCTTTTCCGCATGAGAACAATTTGCGTGTCAAAAAACAATTTGGAAACTCTGTTGCAATTTTCAAGGCTGTACTAGATTACTGACCTTCTGATGGATTGCTGTCGATGGTGTTATCCGCGATGTTTCAGGGTAAGTTATATTCCACGGGTTATTTCTGTTGCTTGCTTTCGGGAACACGGTAAAGTTTTAAGCGAACCCTGCAGGTGGCTGAAAAGGAGATGAATCTACTAAACTCGATATCAAGAACCTGTTTGCTGTTTGACAGGTGAAACACATACCAATATCTTACAGTGCAAATAATTCACTAATGGCAGTTATAAAATATTTAATGTTTTGCCAGAATCTCGCACTGTGTTTTGGTCTAATCCCTGATTGTGAGAATCCCCTTTTATACCCTGAGATAGGTGAATGTAAGTAAGGAAGGGAGCTGTATCTTGCTGACATTTGGATTTATCTCTACGGATTTGAAGTGTTACATAAAATGACGCTTAATAATAAAAAAAAAAATTAAAAATTTATCTCATTGACGTTGCTTTAAGAAAGAGAACACCAGTGGAAGTGTTAAACGCACTCAACACATGTAGGCTTCTGCATCTTACGGACGTGTTAACTGAAGTCAGTGTTAATTTGCATAGAACATATATTTAGTTCATAGAAGAATTACATTCTGCCATTACAGAACGTTGCCACATTTAAAGCTAAATAGCCTGTGGCTCTCTGAGCCAGTGACGGTCTGTGTTCGCCTGTGGCTTACACTCCTTTAATTTTCCTTGCCCTAATAGCTATTTATCTCATAGTGTAATTCTTGTGATGCCATATCATTGTAGAATATTGACTATATAAAAACTGGAATTGAATAAAAAGATGAAGTCACCCGTGCGTGCCAGTAGTTCTAACCGCTAGCGTTTTTTTCGTATATGCGCCCAAATTCGTCGAAACTTGAACAACCACCAAAAATTCATATTGGTCTTGTTAGTCTGAGCTATCATTTTCAGTAAAGTGACTTCATATTACCCAATCTTGCTAGAAACATGTCCAAGAGAAAAGGGGATTTTCGACATTATCTCATACTTCTCTGTGGTTCCCTATACGGAATTTCACATTATTCAGATCAAAATAATACAACCATCTATTGTCCTGTTTTTTTTCTCCTGAAAATATATATATATATTTTTAAAATATATATATATATTTTAGCTACCACGAGTTTAAAACACCGGTAAAAAAAGGGGGGTCACTGTTCTCGTTTCTTCTTAAAAAGACATTAAAAAATGGACAACTTTGTCTTCAAATGATCATTTTACGCCAAGAGACTTAAGAAGTCTTTTTCTAACGTAAACTTGCTCCAAGAAAGAGACCGGTGAAAATTACCGCCACCTTCATTTCCCAGTATTATGCGCAGTCGGTAGTGCGCAGTTTGAAACAAGGAAATTACCTTAAGACTTGCCTTTTCAGTCTATTCGCCTATCAGCTATTAAAGTGCATATGTGATATGAAAAGGTGTTTTGTACTATTTTTAGGTCCTCAATATATGATAAAAAATTTATCTGACAGTTGAATGGATGAGAGGGGGTGGGGAACGGGGTGTAAGACGTTTGCAGCCCTCTACTCGCGTACGTTATTCCATCTCACGAGGGCTATTCGTTGTTTGCCATATTTTTATTTCAATTAGCTTGCGGTGCATGGTATAGTTTTCATGAAAACGCCCAGAGCGTTTATGGAATGTAGGACGAAGTGGATGTTTTCAATTCGTCTTTCTTCCCTGCCTTTAACCCGAAAAAACCTCTCCCACCCAAATAAAAACGACCACGGTGCGTCCTATTTATCCCGATACTTGGCCTTTTCATTATTTCTCACTCCTTGCTCTATCCTTTTCATTATAAGTTCCGTTCTATTCTAATTATTAATCCCCCTCCTTACTCTTTCCTTTTGCTCCATTTTACTTGTCAGTGACACACATTGCCATAATACCCGTTTTCAGTCACAAAACGAAGATATGTTAGGAAAAAGGTACCGAGATTATTTTTATGGCTAAAACACAAAGCAAACCAGTCGCGATAAGAGGAAAGCTTCATGTTAGGGCACCTTTTAGCAGCGTCATGAGACTGTGTTTAGCAGAAATAAGGGCAAAGCATAAAGGAGTTGGAATTGTCCTTAATTTTCCGCATGGGAACAATTTGCGTGTCGAAAAACAATTTGGATTTTATGTTGCAATTTTCAAGATTACTACTTACTGACCTTCTGGATTGTAAACGATGGTGGTCCGCGATGTTTCAAGGCCAATTATATTCCACGGGTTATTTCTGCCGCTCGCTTTCGGGAACACGGTAAAGGTTTAAGCGAACCCTGCAGGTGGCTGAAATTAGGAGAGAAATCTACTAGATTCGAAATCAAGAACCTGCTAGCTGGTTAAGAGAAGAAACACGCATTGCTACTTCACAGTGCAAAAACTTCACTAATGGCTTATAAAATATTTAATGTTTTAATGTTTTGCCAGAATCTCTCACTGTATTTTGGTCAAATCCCTGATTCTCAGAATACCCCTTTATTACCTGAGATAGGTGAAGTAGGGAAGGGACCGGACCAGAGGAAGTTGTAAACGCACTCGACCCATGTAGACTTCTGCATCTTACTTAAGTGTTGACTGAAGTGTTGCATAAAGAAAAATAACAGAAGATATGAATAAATGAAAATTAAAGGCTGCAAACAAACTCTAGTGCTCCCAAAATAACATAAATACATCCCTACCTAGCAGATATTGGAACGCTCCTAATGTCGAACGACGCTAACGATGTACAGTACTGCCGCACTGTCAGTTTCGGACCGTTAAGAGAAGTTCACGTATCTACGTTCCGTTGAAAGACCTTGAAGCTATCATCATTGTTAATAAGCCACTTCCGAGTTTCAAAAACCCTCACTTTCAAAATGAGGCTAGGTGCACAACCTTTCTTGTGAAAATGAGTTTTATTTGCATGAGAATGAAAAATGATTTGCATATCAAAGGCTGAGCACCTACCCTCGTTTTGAAACAGAGGCCCGGGGGAACTCGGAAATGGCTTATTCAACAGTCTGTATTCTGAGCATATACAAAATGTGCCTCCCATTATTACACCAGGGCATGTGTTACTGTCCGTTCGTACATTCCGTGCAGGTCATAACATGTACAGTCCCTATGGCTGATTGATACGGATCGTAACTTCCTGCTTATTTGAGCATTATAGCAAATCATTCTACTAGTCGTTACTAGCGCGTTCAAAATGTAATATTCCTCGTTCTTTTAGCCGTGAAATTTCTTTTCAACTGGCTTGTCCTTTCGCTAAACCCTTAATCCTATTCCCTCCTATTTAATGTTTTAAAAGAGATGTATACTTTTTGAAGCTACGGCTATATGCTTTTGGGTTAACAGTTAGATTCCGGATGAGTTACCGTAGAATCTTACTGTATCTAATATTTCAGTGTGTTGCTGTGTTGCTGGGAAATGAGGTGCTTTTTCGATTCAATGTACTCTTGGTTTTCACGTGGCGTCACCAAATTTTTAAAATAAGAAATAATTGCTCCTCCCGAGTTTTTACCTTTATGAAGTCTTAGAGCAGCTAAAAACTTTTCTCCTTGAAAGGGTCCTTCGTTTTGTGTTAACCTTTTGCGTGATACGACATTTACCTGGTGGTCGAGAGAGCAGTCATGTAGGTTTTAAAAGTGACTTATCACGTACTTGTATTTGGGAAAGTGTTGATTTAATCTTTATGGGTTCCTCGAGAGATGAATTCACGCTTTCGTAGCTAAACTCGGTAACAGATGTTGCTGTTGGCTTCCGGCCGCCATGTTGGTACCTTTTCGTAGGGCAACAACATGGCGTCTCCATTGAAACAACTACTCCTTCATAAATCTCGCAAGTGAAAAATTGACCGACCTATATTTATTGACCGTTTTTATTTTTCTTCTCGCTGGCATAAGGCTCTAATGGGTCGGAATGCTGAACCTGTTGTATATCCTAGGACCGCTCATGTATAATAATATGCCAGGACTTCTACCTGGATGAACCAGAAAGGATATAGAACAAACTCCTTCCAGGCCCCGGTTGTTCAAAAGATGGATAGCGCTATCCACCGGACAAATCACTATCCAGCGGATAAGTATTGAAGAAATCAATTGTGCTATCCAGTGGATAGTGATTTATCTAGGGGATAGCGCTATCCGCCTTCCAACAACTGACGCCAGGCCTTCTACCTGGATGAACCAGAAAAAATGTTGAATTCACCTGTCCTGTGGAGAGTGACCAAACACGTGACCAAATAAAAGAGTAAAACCTTAGAAATTTATTCTCGGAAACTTTCTCCTAAGCCGAACATAAGACACTTCGATCTAGATTTTTACTCTTAGCAACTCCCAAATGGTTCATTTTGCGTTAAAACGAAACGCAGCGTCAATGTCTGTGACTCCCTTTCCTACCCTACTGAGTTTTTACCCAAAACTCAAAAAATGTACGGGCGGAAATACGGGCCAAAGCTAACGTCATAACCAGAATTTCTAACATTGATACGTTTCTATTCTGCTTTTTTGTATGGGGCTCCGCTGCGCGCGCTTGAATTCGCGCAGTGGGGCTCCGCTAAACAATATACCAATATATATTTCTGTGCACAGAAATTTCCAATCCAAACCACCTATACAAAGGAACGACTAAAATAAATTATAAAATACCGTATCTTCTAGGGCAAGGCGAAGTTTTAAGGCCCTCCAAAAATCTTCACCCATTCTCCATGTTTACCCGGTGTGGAAGAATGTGGCGGGAAGGTGTTGGTTTCCAGTAGGCCTTTACACAAAAATCCGGATATTTTTTGAGATATTTAGAAGTTTCCGAGATATTCAGAAAATTTTGGGATATTTAGAAACATTTTATAGCTTTTTTTGGCTGTTTTCTAGTTTTTCCTTGCCATGTTCTTGACAGAAGACTCAGTTCTATCCTTCTATACTAGAAATAATCTAGTTCAGCGGTTTCCCACTTGAATAATGTGTTTCATATCACTAGCAGCCATTTGTCAAAATGGCGGATGCTGGAAACAAAGACCCTGAACTTATTTTATTTCCATAACACTGGTGTAGAAGATCTCTGACATACTTTTCAGCTCCTACTGAGGAAAAGTTTGGCCTATTGGAATTCAAAATCGGCTTATTTTTAAAACAAAAATACGAGATATTTCGACGCGCCGCCGCCGCTAGAGAGCGGATTTTATTGCGAAACCGCCGTTGAAAGGCCCATTCATGGAATATTTGTGGTGAGTATAATTAAGTAACCTGTCAACTCCTATTGTTTTGGACTGAGGCTCAAGTTTACGGAGATAGCTAGAAACATGTTCATCGGCCGTCAACAATTGAAATTTTAATTAGCTTTTTTTTAGTTTCATGTGCTTAACAAGGTGAGAATATGAATATTTCTTGGTCGATTCATATCCCGTTGCAAAAAAATATTTTTACTTGGTCGATTCAACTGATAAAACTTCTTTCTCGGTTTTTGTCTTTTAATTAAATACAGTCCAATAATTCTAGTTAATCGAGGAGGAGTCGTGTTTGAAAAGCGCACCACGTTCAAAAGTGGTGGGAGACAAGTGGGAGACGAGGCTCAAGACAAAGAGCTTTGAGTATTCTTTTTTTAATGATTCTCACTGAGAAAGGAGAAGCGGATAATGTATACAAAGATGATGAAAATGGGAAGAAACTTTTTAATCGCATCAATCGATCTAACAGCAAAATAGCTTCCTGGTATAGGGAAGTAAACAGAAAACCGGGAGAAAAACAACAAATTAATATTTTTATTCAGGCGGAATAATTTGACGCGAGTTTCCGGTCATATTAAAAAGCGAGGAAATCATTCTCAATTGTTAACTTGCTAAACACAAGACTACAGCTATTTTCACTGCATTTTCGGACTCTTTCGCCTTTATAAAGCTAAAATTTTCTCAGTGAAAACCCGTCAAAGGGTGATATAGAATTTGTTTCGTTTGACTCTGGGACCATTGTAATTGGCTCACCGCTGTTGTGGCACCCCTGCCTATTAAGTATTTATTTGTTTCATTGTTTATTAATAGGCAAAGCTAATAAAAATAAAAATTAAATTAAATAATATAAATAAAATAACTAGAGTAGCAAAAGTTCCCACAGTATTGAAAGCGCTCAGCTTCCTGGCATACAGGGTGTTTCCAAAGTTCGTTCCGATTGTAAATTGTATTTTGCGCAAAGCATTTATGCTTCTTTAGGCAAATGTAAACTGATTGAAGTAAGAAATTTATCTAAATAACCGTTCAAAGCAATTTCAAGCTAAAATTTGAAGAAATTATATATTTTTTTTTATTTTGGCCCCAACTGTACACGTCGCGAGTTTTTTCCCGCCTTACTTTCCCGACCATTTTGTAGGTTTTCTATTTTGGTATTATTAACGTTTTCTTTTATTTTCTCTACTCCTTCATGAAAATGATGACCTAAACTGTTTGTGATAGAGCAGAGGCATCTATTTTTATGGTCTTATGACCATTCAATCGAAAAAAAATGGCCACGTTGTTGAAGAAGTGGTCAAAAGTGAAGACCTTAAAAGACAAACAAAGGAGTGGATGGCCGTTTTTTCACAAACTGTGCGAGAAATATTATCGAAAAAGCTGTAAGAATATGCGAAATAATTCCACAAAACAGAAAGGTAAAACAATTTCAGCTTCACATTGGCGATCAAAGTTTCGAGGACAACGGTATGGGGATAAGTTTCCAAAAGAAGTTGGGAAGCCTTGAAGAGGAAAAGGCGGTGCACACTTCATGTATGCATGGTGTCCGAAGGATTTGCCAACTTTATACCAAAGAAGGACCGGCCTGCAAATTCACGTGATGTGAACCCCCTAGTGACCATTTGGATTATCGTAGACGAGACAACATACAAAGATCCAGCCTCCAAAACACTGGACGAGCTAAGACAGTGACTACGCTTCGCCTGGAAGAATGTGACTTTGGACACGCTTTGGGAGCTCGTACATTCCATACCTCACAGCTGAGAAAATGTCCGAAAACATACAAGAAGACATTCTGGTTACTAATATTTTAGTTATTAATGTTAAATGAATAATGAATAACATACCAACTCTTAAAAAAGGTTTTTTTAATAATTAGTGAAATTTAAGCGAACAAAAAATCGGAACGAATTTTTGAAACACCCTGTATATGGAGCATCATCTCAAGGATAAGTCACAAAGGACAAATATCTTATCGAATCTTACCTGATCTTTCTCTCATGGCCTTTAAATAGAGTGTTCGCTCACTACTTTGACACTGCTTAAAACGTTAAGACAACTGTTTCAAATGGAATTTATGCCTAATGAATAAAAAATTTTCTTCGTGGAAGCATAGTTTTAAGCGCAATGTTGACAGCGTGTTGAAGTTCTGGCTCAAACAGATTTCATCAAGAAGTCTGGACGTGCCACCTGAACACCTTTAGAGCGAGAGGAAATCCCTACTTACAGAGACTTTTCGGTTTGAATTGTTCAGAATTAACGCTATATTTATTCATTCAACTACAAATGGATATCGTCACGTCATGAAGTCTGGGTGTGCTGCCTGTAGACCGATAGAGGGAGAGGAAATCCCTTCATGTAGAGACTTTTCGGTTTAAAATATTTAGAATGAGTGCTACCTTTGTTCATTCAACAACAAATGGATATAGAAAAACTTTATGGTTTAAAAATGTTTAGAATTAAGCGCTTATCTTCATAATGGTAAATCATCTCTTTTTTATGCTTCACGCTCATGAAACTAAATGTATGATTAAGAATTTAAGACAGCTAATATTGGGTTGTTTGCGTGTCACGTGATCTTTCTAATTTTGGCGGGCTTCATCATATATATCCGCGGGCTTTCTAGGGATCTCTACTGCCCCCTTCTATAATTTCTCGGGACATTTCGTCGGCGCTTTAGTAATATTCATCGCTAACCGTTTGATTATCCTCGATTGAAACCGTCGGATTCTATCTACCTGTCGAATATGCATTCGTAAAGTCAACAATGCTCATCGCATTTTAGCAACACACAAGCTTCAATATGTGAAATCATTGATTCTGTTGGGTTTTTAAAATCCAAATTATTCGATCAGCAAATAGGCATACAGTGTGAATGCACGTGCAGTTTAAGAATATAAAAAGATCCATACCTGCCATAGAGCATATTGTACCTTTCTCCTTCGAGGTTGCCACATCATCGGGAGATCATAAATAACGCTCACTAACGCTGACTAACGCACACCAACTGCAGATCCCAGATACGATCGCCAGGAATATACAACGGAAATGTGAATGTAATGCGAATATTGGTCAGGAAAAGTAAGTCATTCCGACCAAAGCGTTCTGAATATATCTGGCGCGAAGGGAATTCTTTCAGAAAATATATCATTCAACACATCTCCCCTGGATATCAACCATATTTATGATTGAAAGTACAGTGACAAAGGAACCGTAAGTTACTTGAAGCTCAAATAAAGTTTTTAAAACACTCTAGGTGTGCAAAGGAATGTGTGAACTAAATTACTATCCTGGTCAGCGCTTGACCGCAATAAGTGTTAATCACCATAGAAATAAGGCTCCTTGTGTGAGCAATAAAATCGACCCTCTAGCTTGTGATTTAGAGGATTTTTCGATACATTTAGAAATTTTTTTGGGATATTTAGACATTTTTTGAGAATTTCCGGAAAGATATTTAGGCGATTTTACGTGATATTTGTGTAAAGGCCTAGTTCAAAAAAATAAATTGACAAGTGCATGAACAGCTTCAATAATGTAGTAGCTATTTATAGCTTTTTTTTTTCTGTTAGTTAATTCAGTAGTGGGTAACGCATCACACAGTAACAAGCTTTTTGGTAAGTTTCGAAGTTTAATAAAATTAATTTTAAAATTCAAACTAAAATCTCGGTACGTCATCTTAAAATTCCCAAGTACAATGTAGCTGTGCAATGCAAGGTTTTCAAACCCTTTGATTGCGAACTTACCTTGTCTGGGGGTTTGCATTAGGGGTCTTTAATCCAAGCTCCACTGACCACCAGCTCTCTGGAATTCTTTGCCAGTCGACATTAAAAGCGCGCAAACTTAGTTTGTTTACATTTTTATTTAATCAATTTTAAGTTTTACTATAATAGCTAGTATAAATATTTCTTATATTTTATTTCTTTCATTTGTAAAGCGCGCTGAGATTATAGCTGCGCTCTATAAGAATTTTACTATTATTATTATTATAACTATTATCTCTGGAAATCGTCAAGCTGTCACACTAATATTCAATATGATGTGTACAAATCTACTAAGAAAGTTCTTAAAGATTTCTGTTCTAATCAAGAGGATAAACTGCAACACCACCTAACATCTCAAGGTTTCTTCTTCTCAAATGTTATCAAGTACTCATTGTCATCTGTAAATTCTATTTGGTCAGAGGCCCAGTCTAATCTACCCAAGAACATTTACAGTTTTACCATCCGCTACATCAACAACTCCCTCCCTACACGTAAGAATATGGCAAGATGGGGATTATCACAAAGTCTTGTTTGCTCCTTTTGTCTTAATCCTGAATCACTCCTTCATGTTGTCGCTGGTTGTCAACAGTACCTTGATCGCTTTACCTGGAGACACGACTTATTCTCAACTACATTGCCAAGTCACTTCAATCAACCCGTAATTAATGTTCACTCTTCACTCTATGCAGATGTTTTATTTTATTTTATTTATTTATTTAGTCACTCACAAAACTTACACAACAAGAACAAAAGGTGTTAATTAAATTATAAAATTAATGTGACAAGGAACCCTAACGAAGCTTGAAGCTTATATTAATAGGCTTCCTTAAACCACTAGTGAAGTAAATTCACGGCAGAGTGCAGAGTGAGTAAGATCAGAAAATTAAACGACAGATCGGCTATCAGAGAGATAATTCTTTAAATTTTTTTTAAAAACAGATGTTAATGGTTTTCTGAATCCCTCAATAATAACCGGTGATAATTATCGTCCAGAGTCTTCTTTTCCTAATCCAGTCCAAGTGCCTATATGTTCTAGAATTAACAGTTGGTTTCGAGTCCAACCTTAACAACAATGCAGTGCGTAAAAAAGAAAAATATGTGAACTTGATCAACGAAATGAGTAGAAATTACAAATGTGTGAGATTTGTAAATCTCTCCATGAGTTCCTTGGCGTTTTCTCCGATGAATGCTCCACGTTCTTAGACATGATGAATGACATTGGCATTGACAATGAGCAGCAACGTTATATAATCAAGAAAATGATAAATATAGCCAATAGAACAACATATTACATCTTTTGTTGTAGAAACAGGAACTAGGATAGCCCAGACTTAATGCAATTTTGATTTTTTTTCTCTTTCTTTTTAGTAATTCAATCTCAAGCAGCATTTGTAAATTGCCTATACGTAGTGAGATTTACAATTGTACATTCAAAAACACAAATAAAGTTTCCATTATTATTATTATTAAATATAAGGGACGAAGCCTCACATTCAAACAAGTTATGCGGAATTAATGCCACGAAAAAATATACCCATAACAAACGTGAAGCTTCGAAGTTTAATCAACCAAGAAACCCAGTATCAAGGTCCTTCAATCAGCTTTGCTAAGGAGACTACTTCAATCCAGGGACCATCATTTGCGTAAAGCGTTACTGCTATAGCATGCAAGTCTCATCGTTAAGACAATAACAAATGTTTTCCGCGTTTAGATAGCCCTACTTAACACGAGGTTCGAGACAGTTATGCAAACCCTCAACTTTGTCTCAGGTTTTTTTTCTTCCAGCCTCTCGAGTGTTTTTATCAGGTTATGCACACATAGTGAAAAAGGTTTTTTAACGTTTTTATTACATAAGTAATTACTCGACAAAAAAAATAGAACTCTTTGTTTATGGAACTGATTAAAGGAGAAATTCTTAGTACTAGTCGCGAAGTGTTTTACACGAAGTTTTGTAAACGTAACCATATAAAGTTGTTGTTTTCAAAGAAAGATGCTTTCCAATATACGGATTTTTTTTCCTTAAATGTCAGTTTAAGCCAAAAAAATAATTAATGCACTCTGCTAATAGGCTCGAGTTTCGCCGCTCTCCTCGGTCTGGTCTTGTGGAAGAGTGCAGGCTTATTTCAAGAACATCGGCCGGAAATCGAGCCTATTTTGTACAGATTGCTGACAAGTTTCAGCCGACTAGGAAATGAGGGAAGTAATTAAAGTAAAGTTCAAATTTGCGATTATTATATCATTAATTTTTCATGTTTCCCGCAAAGTGGCATGACCGTCAGGAAATTTTGTTGAGACTTCACAATATATTAAAATTCTCTAGTATTTAAATGCAAAGAAAAAGAAAAAAAAGAGTTTGCACTGTCTTATTAAAAGCAAGGGGAGCAAATAGCTTACAAAACATCATTCTTTGAGTTATTTTTATCACGAGGCAATAAATTGCTATTTTACCTAATATTTCCTGACGTTTTTTTACTGAGACAGCAACCAATTGTTATGGGCTTATCAGGGAATGATCATTATATATTTACTGAAACAGTAAAGCGGATCCTTTCATTGTCTGGATGTTTAGGTTGTTTCGTAAAATGTTTCTATTTCGCCTGGTTGGAAGCTATATGATCCTGCCAGGAATGTTTGGGCAGAGGTGGTGCCGTAGCTGTATCCTCTCGGTGGGCCGTAAGTATGGCCAAGGTTGCTGTAAGAATGGGTATTGGATGAGGCGTCGTTGTACAAGCGAATGTCATGTCCTCCTCCGAATGTAGGGCCATACGATGAGTGACAGTATATTGAAGCGTGTGTTGACTGACTATATTTCCCTGTCTGAGGCAGTTTAACAGGAGCCCATCCTGGTTTGTTCACCAGTGAAAATAAAAAGGCTTTGGAGTCGTAACGGTACCCACTGCTGGAAACTATTAAAAAGAAAAGGAATTTAACACAGGTGTCATTTGCGACATTCAGAATCCTGATATACAAGATAATTCCTACACGAGTCAACCCTCTTTATGCCGCAACTGCTGCAGAATGCAATGAATTAAAAAAAAAAAAGACAAGTCAGGGGGAGGGGGGTATGCCGGGTTACTGATTGAACTTCTGACTTTATTTACAAGATATTATGGCAATCGATATCATTAAGAAATTCCTTGTCAACATAAAGTTTAGATCAAAAGTTATAGCACCTGACTGTAATATAAACAAACTGTAGTAAATTTGTTTCTTCTTTCCTGTGTGGTTATTATTTATGGTTATTTATGCTTGAGATGGTTTGTTCTCTCTTAACTAAGAAACAATGAAACTGACCGGGGAGGAGACGGGAAAATTGTAAAGAACTCCAAAGGCGAATGATATCTCGCCAAATGGAAGTAATTAGCCTACTCAGCAGACGAGCATTTTTTTTTTTTTTGTTCTGGGGATAATTGTGAGTGGAACCATGTTTGAGACAAACGAGTAGAGAGGGGTCACTGCTTCTACTAGATGCAAGGTTTTCTTTGTACATGTAAGGTAGAAATTTCTTTTCTCCTCCTTGGGCATATATTTTTTTCGGCCAGAATCCGTAAAAATATAATTCTATTAGAAATTTCCAGGGAAAAAAAATTATTTTCGCTTTTTCCCCACCCCCCATAACTTTTCTAATCGTCCATCCCTTATAGGAGCAGTTAATAATAATAATGATGGTAATAATAGTATGACTTTATTGTAGTGTCAATGTATTTAGCTTAACAGTTAGCTAATTGGGGACACTTTCCTACGTATTGGCACACTATTCTATTACAAGACCTTTAAATTAATGATCTGACCTAAAACCTAAAACTGTATACAGATGTCCAGGACTCAAAAGTTACACAGGTCGCAGCAGTTAATGTTATCTTGTAGCTCGAAAGGTCCACACCGCGTATATGTTTCTTGAATGCTTTGAGGCTTGTCAAGTTTCTGAGCTCACTACTGACCTTTGAAAGGTCCTTGGTAGCGCTGCAAATGTTTACCATAGGCTGCTGTATCAAAGCGAGGTAGTTCAAAATCACCGTTTCTTAGGCGTTGGTCGTAAATAACTCAGGACACCTTGAGGCCATCCCGTATTTTACTTTATACATTATTAGTATTGAAATGTCTTGCAAACGCAAACGCATGTTGTTCTATGTTGCCATTTGTTCTATAGTTTGAAGCCTCGATACAATTGCATTTGCGCCAATTAACGTGTACACTCTGGAAATTTGAGAAGAAAAATAGATTATTAACTTTTTCATTTTATTTTCTAAAAATGGCTATTAAGCATCATGATTCTTGTCATGATCAGCATTTCTCTCTCCATATCTCTGAAAAATGCGTGGTTACCCCCAGTTTTCTTTTTGGATTTCAATAGCCCTTGTTATAGTCATTTTCTGGAAAAAAAATACTTCCCATTAGTGACCACCGTCCTTGAAGGCAGATTGATTGACTCCATTGCTCACTATCCGGCTGAACTTTAACCCTCATGTCAAGTAGAATGCTTTCAACGGCAAGGCTGTTATCAAAATCGCCCGTTGTTTGCATTGTTTACTTACCCCACGAAACGTTAGTGTATCCTCCAAAAATATATTTCCCGACCCTTGTTATTGTTACAGTCGGTCCCTTGTTGTCACATCGCGAGTGAAATGTACTTGCAGCCCATCCGTCCACCGATGCACGCCAGCAGCGCCTCCAGCGAGAATAAACGCTTTTTGTCACCGGTGAAAGCCACTTGTTTAACGATGTTAAGTAGTTTCGGTTGTTTCCCACAATAACGGAGTCTTGTAAACCTAGAAAAATAGTCGATTTCCATAATTTGACAAAAGAACTATGCATAGTCGGGCAAAACTGTCTAAAATTCGGCAACCAATTGAACTGATTGTTTTTCGGGCAATTAATAACATTGCAACTGACCCGCCAAGATCGATATTTTTATTTTTGTACCATTTTAAATACTGTAACCGTTTATTCTATTTTCACTTAACTTTTATAACCCCTGATGAATACTAGTTTTGTTGCTAATATATTGAACAACATGACGTCGTAATGACAGCAAGTATCGTCATTATGTCAATTTTTGGAAATGATTATTCTTTGTCATTTTTGTTTGTTTGTTTTTTTTTTTCATGAGCGGTTTTGAAGCTTTAAATTAAGAGGAGGCCTCTGAAGCCACCCCCTGGTCGCAGGGAGCAAAAATAAACCCGGTCTGAATAGGGTTAACTGCTCACCTAAAATCACTCAGCACTCAGACAGAGTGATAGTTCATATTTAACATGAACATCTGGGAGTTTGTAAACATGATTAGGTTAATTTCTCCTACCATTAGGACTACAGGCTCGTCCATCTCCTTTATATCCAGGTTTGCAGGTACATGTGTAGGACCCAACGGTATTGTGACATATTGCATTGATGTGACAGTTATCAGAGTTACTTGAACACTCGTTCAGATCTAAAGAGAATTGAAACACAACAGACTGAAAATGTTTAATAAAAGTAGATACGGGAAAGCTCAGAAATGCAAAGATGGTAGTCTCTTCACTATTTTTCCCCTCAAGACCCTGTACAAAAAAACAATGAAAAGATCTGAATTTGATATCCGTCATTTCCACTGTATTTTATCTGCTTTTTGACACTTTTTGATGCGATAAGTATAAATATATTACACATTTTACTAATCGTTTCGAAGCTTGCGAATTGTGAGACCGTCTCTTTGCTTTTTGGCAATGGGGTATTGTTATGAGACATTGCGTTTCTTAATTCGTTCAGTGCTAGTGTTCAATAGGTGTCTAGCTCTTCTTACCGTCGCAGGTTCGTCCGTTTCCGGTATATCCAGCTTTGCACGTGCATGTGTATGAGCCCACAGTATTTTGGCAAACAGCATTGACGTCGCAGTCATCAGAATCAGAAGTACATTCGTCCTCGTCTAAACGTATTAAAACACTTTCTAATTTTCAAATGGTTGATTAAAATATTATTCATTACTATCATAGCAATTGTAACTAGGATCAACTTCCGTCTACAAATTTCTTTCTTCGATTGCAAAATGTGGAATTTTTTTCGTTAGCATCAGCACATAGGCAAAATCCCGACAACCACACGGGAAGCAGATGCCTCTCACGGGGAAAGAAAAAAATACAGCCAGAGGAAGACTCTCATCTCCCTCTCATAGTTCTCTCGGCATTTTCCTCCCACTTTTTCCTCCCTCTGCTGGTAGGGAAATTAGGCGTCACATGAAAAACTACGTCGGATTGAACGTATTCTAAAGCAACAGTAAATGGAATGGAATAAAACGAATTTCAACCAATTACAAGTCAAGCAAATTATTTTGAAGGATTTTGGAGGATAACAAGCAAAACAAACGAGAAAATCGAGGTAAGAAAACAGTTTGAATCTTGTGTGCCGATAGCCGTTTCGCCGTAGTCTGGACCACGTGTTGTTGAAATGCAATGAATTCCTTCCCGTTTGGCCTCCGGTTCGCTTTTTGCCGTCAAATCCTTGCTCATCTTGATGAATTATATTAGTGAATTCATGTTTGCTGTTTTTAACTCGATATTTCACCGATAAACTAAAGAAATACAGCGTCTTTCTGAAGTAAACATGAAGCAGAGAGACGCTATGATATCAAATTTTGTTTATGCTAATTAGCTCTGACGTCATTTGCATAATCCGATTATGTCAACAAAATAAATTTCTAGAATATTACTAGTCGCTCTATATTTTCGACCGATATTCAGGCTGTTTTGCTAAGATATTGAAGAAAAAAAGTTTTTCTACCGTATTACACCAAATGTACCAGTTTTGTGGCAAAATTACACTCTTTAAAATTTTTTTAAAAATAATCATGTAAAAATATACCTTGTTTTTTTTGTGCAAAATATTATGGGTTTCCTGAGGCCAAAATATTTTTTTCTGAAAGTTTAATTGCTGCCCTTTCCAATGATGTATAGCTTGATATGGTACTGTAAATAACAGCTGAGATATGATTTTTTAAAGTTGCATGGTCAAAGATACTTTAAAAAACATATGAAGAAAAGTAGAAGACAAAGTGCTAAAATTAGAATTTGTTCATGCTTAGCGTGCGTATATCGAGTTATGGATGCACGCGGGAAGTTTGGAGAGCACGAAAGATGTGTAAGAGTTGCTCGAGGCTCCAAACTTCCCAAGTGCATCCATAACTCGAAATACGCACAGCTAAAAGCATGAGCAAATTCTTTCATAACATAGATGACGAAAATGCTTGCTTTTTGATTCACTTCAAAATTCTCGTAACGCGCAGCACAAAAACAAAAGCTTCTATTGGCTGATTACAGCGGTTACCACTAACTCGCGCCCTAAAAGGGTTTTTTCTTCGGTTCAAACCTGCGTTTTGGTGGACGTCAATCAACCGTTACCATGGTTTTTCACGCGTTGGCCTAGAGAAGATTCTTTCTCCGTTTCTTGAGCACTCGGAAGAATATGTCGGCGTTTCAGCCGTTTTTGCAACATTTTGCTGTAGCATCTGACACCGCTTCATGTCCAGATTACGAGGAGAAAGAATTTGTTGAGTGTTTCTCGGAGGAAACTGAAATTATCGACATATTTACACACTGTAAGTTACAACCACATAAGCTTTCTCAATCGCTCGCAACTCGTCTGAGTTCTTGCTAGTTCTGGTTTCTATTCGATAACATGAATGATAAGTAGTAAAATTCATTTTCGAAGACAGCCTCCATCCAGAGGAAACTTTTTCCCTTTTCGGTGTGATATCTTTTGTTTCTTTGAATTTATACTAGCTTAGCTTCTTGGCAATTCAGTCGTCCACGGCTACAGTGTTTTCATACATCAAATAAATAAGCAACCTGAAAACTGTTACGTAAACTATAGAGAATGTTTCGGCTATTTCACTCAGCTCGCAGAGACCTCGTTGTTTTAACAATGTAATCCTTCATCTCAATAAAACAATTTAAAAAGCCGTCGTCGTTCGAATTTATTGGCCCTTCATTCAGCGACGAGGGAACCTTCTCTGTCAGAGCGCGTGGAAAACCATGGAAACAGTTGATTGACGTCCACGAGAACTCAGGTTTAAACAGACAGAAAAAAACCTTCAAAGGCGCGTGTTCGTGGTAACCGCTGTAACAACACTCCACCATAGTCTAGTTTGAATGAAAATTCTTTCTGTAAAACTGAGAAAGAAAATTTGCTTATTTATTCTTTAACGATCACTGGAAACTAAGCAAAAACAAAGGTAAAAAAGGTCAAAGTCCACCTAAAGTTAATACTCTCATGTTCGTAAGTTCGTAAGAAGTGGTGGAATATGGTTTGGATTTGCTGAAAAGACGTTTGTGTTTTGCTCGGCGAAATCCAGAAAACTTGTTTTTTAGCGAAGACAACTGTCATCCTATTTTAAACTTATATTCGTTTTCGAACAATGGCTGGTCATTACAGCTTCTTGAGAAGACCTGGCAGCAGTTGTTTTTGTGAGTAATAAATTATGTCTTTTTGTGTAGTTTGTCTTGTTATTGCAAGAGAGATTTTCCTGCTTCAGTCGGGTTGTTCGGGGATAACAAAAGTGCATAATTTTTGCCTATTGAGCTTACTTTATAATTAACTTTTTTTGTAAAGGATAAACAAAGGACAAATTGGATATTTTCCGACACAGACCAATTTGTGGTCTCTTTCCAGCTGAATTACAGCAGACTTTTCAACGACTATTTGCATGACAACTATTGAGATACTGCAGAAACTGATTTGCTGCAGCAAGGTGAAAGTTATTTTAAATATTTCTGAAGATGTATGTTGGAACATACGTAACGTCAAGTTTATTAAGTTTTATTTCTTTCCAGCAATGCGATTATATTTCCTTATGTTTATCACCTCAGTTTCCTTTTTGCTGCTTCTTACTAGAACGACTTGAAAATAGTCACCGCTACTCCTAACCCACTCATGCACAAAACAAAATTAATGTTTTCTTCACAATTTTGATCAGATAAACCCAAGACTCCGACAATTTAGGAAAGATATCATTCAGCAAGGCAACATCATTGAGTGTATATGCATGTATACCAGCAGGTTCCTTAATTAACATTTTTATGAATATTACCCGTAAAGCAAGTGAAGTTATAACAGTTATCGCACGGTACGTCGTTCCAGGTATATCCACCCCAGGAGCCAAGAGTGTGCACACAGTCTTCATTTTTCCAGTTATTTGGTTGGTTTCTAGCCCAGAACCTGAAGCTGCTTAATTCTTTGTTGGTCCAGACGAATGATCCTTCCACGCTCCGATCATTGAGTCCAATCCATGATTTATCACCATTATGGCGGTGCTGGATGTAGACATTCTCTTTTTGGTTGTGGACCGTCACGAGACTTGAGCCCATTGTAGAACAGTTTGATACAGCGGTCAGCCATGTGGCGCATGTCTGACTTGTGATGTAGCAATAACCGCCAAAGTAGCTCCACCCTAGCTTGCATATATCTGCAAAAGATTTATATCAGGTTTTAGTTATCTGTACATAGACACTCAGTGATCTTGACATTTCCAGCAAACTGATTGGCCACTTCGCATTATTGTGATTTTTGAATAAGTGTAAAGAATAAATGAACATAGTCGGCAGAAGCAAATTAGTCTGCAAAGTGAGATGTACGGACCGAAAGTTCTTTTATCTTGGTGATTTGAACTTGAGCTAATAAATAGACAAATTTTTTAATGTCCTCTGTATAACACCTATACCTTCGAAATTCATCGCGAAAAGCATTTCTTTGATTTCTTGGTCACCAAAACGTCTGCAAAAACAACTACAGGGTGTCCCAAAAGTTCGCTGCTCTTCAGTTCGTGGGCTGTAACCTTTGATCAAAACTTTATTTTTACATAGAAGCGCTGTTCTCTACAATTCCCAGATGATCCATTTTGAGCTAACTTATCAACTGGAATAAAATACAATCAACTCGGCCCTCTTTCCGCAGTAAGGCTTTTCTTTGGTTACTTCTTTTCATACAAGTTGACTCGTGCTGATCGTTGTTTGGCAGACTGAGCAGACATTTAATTGTTTTACCATCTGAGGGGCCTCCAACCTTTGTTTTCATGAATCTTCTCCAGACTTAGCTTGCTAACTATTGTGACAGCTGCATGACTTGTCGAATTTTCTCTTTTGTACCTAGCCTTGTTTAAAGCTATTTTAGCTGCTTCATTAGGGGCTTCAGTCTTCTCCTTTGTTTCTTGTTTTCAAAACCTTCATTTATCGATGACCATTTTATCACCCGACATTCAGATTTTTCCCGATGTTTAGTAACTGGTACTTATGCTCTCACATATGTGAGCATTTTTGTGCTCTGAGGGTTTATATTCACAGAAAACAATGATTTGGGTAACAACATAAAAAACAATATGTGGTGGGAAAATATACTCGCGCATGCGCACTTGAAACGAAAGTACACAAATCAAATGTTAAAGTCAAAAGATGACACAACAAGTGTGAAACATCTAATTAGATTGAAAGACATATCTTTTGTTTAAACGATTTGCTTATCAAGTCCAATCACACTTCATTACAGACTTATGAAGTTGGGACACCCTGTGGTGTTTCTGCTTCGCTGTGCGATCCACGCTCGTTCCATACGCGATGCAAATTTCGACAAAATAATAAACTTTGGCCACGTAAGGGCTTTCGGTCCACGATTTAGTCGGTGTTGCCTCACGAAGAAAAAACACTGAAGCCTTGAAGTAGCTCTGAGGTCTTAAATCATCAATAAGACCTGTTAGTAAACATTAGGTTTACATGATAAACTGGTTTAATGTTGACGACGTACCCTAAGGTATTACGTATACAAACCAGGAATAAAAATTAAAAATTAAAAAAAAGACAGGGAGACTTTTCCCAACACCTCATGACAAAGTACAATGTAACGTATTTGTTAAAAGTTACCGCCACGAACTCAGTGTCTTCTTATTACCATACATTTTTTTTTCTAGATGAAACCTCCTCACCTGATAAGACCATGTATTGTATCGAGAGGGGATCATATTTAGACTCATATAATTCCTTTAGACAAACTCTTGCGCCCGTCGTGTTGATATACTGTGGAATAAAAAGTAGACGCGCGGTTATTACTTCAAATACTTGCCAGCACACTCCTCCAATGGAAAAAAAATTAGTAATTGTTCGGCCATCGTTAAAAGCAGTTTAAATTATGTGTGACTACAGATTTAAGAGACAGGAACTCTGACGAGTTGAGTTGGTGCACGTTTTATATCTTGCTCTTGCTATTGTGTCAGAAGTTCAGTTCAGCCTCAAGGTTGCAAAATTGAATTTAAGTAGAAGACCAGTTCACAGCTTCGTTCTATTTATAAGGAACAATTGAGTTCACCGGTTTTCAAATATTAGTAATATCCTCACCACGCTCTCTGAGATTATTTACGCGCCGACTACTTCATTATAAGCTGCTAGCCAGTTTGTTTATGTTCAGACTGTAATGATAGAATTAAGAACAGAGACGATTCTGGCTTTTTTGAAGTTTCCCTCCCGGCCGTGTCTCTTTTTACAAAATAAATAAATAAAGGTTTTGCCCTTCATGGAAGGGTTCTAAAAAAAAAGCTTACTCTCCGAGGATGGCATCCGGAAAAAAGAGAAATCGATCTCTTGCTCTATTAATTTCCTCTCCCAGTCTAAGGTCTTCTCTCCACGGCCTCTGGCGAGATTTTTCGCGCTCTATTCTTAAATTTCACAAAGCCCACATACATCTTGTTTATCCCAAAAATGTTGCAGAAAGTGGTGGCGAATTGCTTCATTGTGATGGTGCTTTTCTTGCTTTTGGGTTCTAGTCTTTACAGCCGCTAGAAGAATGGGGGCGAGTCAAAATATTTGGATTTCTCTCTACGGACCTCGTCGCTCGCGAAAAACGCTCACGGCTTCCTACTTTCGCATTCTGATCTCCGGGCAGGTAAAGGTGACACAGTCTCCGTCTTAAACGCCTAATACAGTGGTATAACAGAGACTCTACTTGAGGTCTTTCTGCAATTGCCATGGAGATTTTAATGGCGCATTCATCAGTTAGTTGTAAATCTGATTGGACTTATACAAGGCGCCTGCACTCAGTCCTTAGACAGCCAAGTCTAACAACCAAGAACTCACCCTCCCCGCACATCAAACTTAAGACTAGTCAAACACTCTCTTGAGCTTTTCAATTAGCGTAATGATCATCAGTCAGAGCAAAGATTTGGCTAGCCCTCAGGGAAAATTCCTTGACTTTGCACTGGGATATCTGATGACATCTACACACGCACTCTGGCCTCAACATGGGTGATGTCCGTGTTCAAGCGAAAACCTAGCGTGCAAATTTTAAAAAATTCACACAGATACAGAGTTCTATGAATTGAATTTCTGCGAAAACTATGTTACAAAGACATACATTAGGTTTCTTACCTCAACCCAAGCAGTAATAGAATTGTGCATTGGATCCAGATTTTTACCAGTCGAGGAATGATTTGCTGATACAAAAACGTTTGGAACGTTTTGATAAACCTTACTGAAGTGGATATCCTGAAAACCAAAAAAAAATTAGCTCATAAAAATGTGTCAATAAGAGATGCAAAAAGCCAGATAAATCATAATTAATTCTATTTCAAAAAACAGGAAAATATACTGACCTTACAAAACGCCTCATTAAAATCCGCAGGAGGATTGTTGGAGTTTGCAAAGTAAACCGAATTCTGTTCCGCGACAGAAGGCTTTTGGGAAGTGGAAAATGCCAACCAATTCTACAGGAAAAAAGAAGAAAAGACAATCATGATTCATTAAGCATTATGGGTAGTAAGTTATTTAAAGCGTCATGTGTTCTGTCATTTGTGCAGCTTTTAAAATAAGCTGTAAGTAATTTTTTTAAAGCCATCTCCAAGGCGTTTGAATTAAACAGTGAGACAAGAATTTAGCGCACGAACGTCGTTTAGTCTATTAACGGGATCAAATAAACCTTTTTTGCCCTGTTGTCATGAGCTAATATTGTGTGGCTTAATCAGTATGACAGGTTGCCCGGCCAGAGGATCATGGATAGATAATGGTCGGCCGTGGTTCTACAATGACTGAACACGGTTTCCATCCATGGTAGTTATATACCATGGCAGTGATATAACCATCGTTTGACCTTGATCAACCATGAACGTTAAATTACAGTAAGGCTGACCATGGTCAACCATGGTCAAACTGCCTAGGAATGAGTTTGAAAGCAAGCGTTTTATTTTCCCTCCACAACCACCACCAAATTTCCACGATTTTCCTTGACCACCCACCGTCACCACTTTCATCACCGCCTGCACCAAATTTCTATCGTTCTCCCCCCACCGTCAAAACCACCACTTAATTTCTTTTGTTTGCTTTCACCGCCACCACTACCACCACCACATTTCTATTGTTTTCCTTTCTTTACCACCACATTTCTTTTGTTTTCCTTTCTTCACCACCACATATTTTTCCCATAATTGTCACCACCACCACCTCATTTCTATTGTTTTTCCTCGCTAGCACTACCACCACCACGACATTTAGAAATAGAACTTGTTTAATTACCTTGTGTCTCAGTGATCTTGATTCACAGGCGAGTTGGAGCTTTTTTCTTGGAAAACATGAATCAGCTAATCAATAAAATGATTAGTTTTGAGTCAACCAATCAAAACGCAACACTTCCATCGATCTAAAACCTGTCAAATTGGTTGTACCACCTGAAAATTGCACATTACCCTATCTTAATGAAAGTACCCCTCATTTCATTCCTGAGACCGAGACAATAGGCATTGAAGTCATTGGCGTAAATGTATTCCTTAGCAAAAAAAGGCTGAACTTCATCCCAATCATACTACCGTGTTCCCGCTTTATACAGGTTTCAATTAATTCATTTATCTGCTTGCATTGCTCGCAATAAGATAAATTTCCTCCGCATCAAATTATTTACTTACTACATATATTTCCTCGTGAGAACCTGCGTAATTTTGAAGTTCCCTTAAACATATTTTACAAGAGGATGCCGCGATATCCTCCAACCAGACACTGGCAGCGTCCCTCTTTAGTCCAGCGTGATGATGTGCCACCGTCACAAAAACAAAGGGCTTCTTGGAGAACTTTCCCTGTAATAGAAAACGAGTATTCGCCACTTAATCTTTACTAATCTGTGCCTTGTGATTCTGTTTGGACTTCTTCTATACGTACAAGTATGCAAATCATGAAACCAAGAACACAGTAAAGAATTAAACACAGCAAACCGAAGGAAAATTGACAGTCTCGCAGGTCGTTCCAGTCCACCACTGTGAAATGCGTTGCACTCCCGCTACCCCACCCACGGGAGCGCCTTGGTAAGCCAGCCAGTCTACCGTTACGTTAGAATAAGACATTCGCTCGTTAAATCCTGCTGTCATCACACACGCGGTAAATTTATCGGAATTGACATTCTCAATCCACGATACAGAGGCATCATGGACATAAGACTTATCACTGGTATCCAGATGATTGACAGTTATCTGAGCTTCAATGGGTTTGTCAGGATAAAACACGTAGGGATCCAAACGAATAACTTGACAAAATGAGTACCCTAGGGAGGGAGTGTGCGGCATGCTGCGACGGCCACGCTGTAAAGGAAATCCTAAAGAAAAGAATTAAAACAAGTAAACTTTGAAAGCAAGAAAAAAAACAGAACGAGAAATTTCCTTCTCTTTTTAGCCACATGGCCTCCCATATATTACGATTGTATCGACAAATAAGCTTAATTTTACAGGATTTGTACTTGCAGCTAAATTATTAAAAATCAATAGGTGAACTTACGTCAAGAAGTAACTCTAGAGAGGGGCATTTCCGATGACAGGCATAAGTGCCGACTATAGAGCTATTATTTACATAAACGGGATCAGTAGCTCTTTACAATGACCTAATGCAATTTTAAAATGATACATCTTGTCAATGTAAACTGTAATATCTAAAATACATTAAAAAGTCCAACTTAAAATCAAACTTCCAGTATAAAATGCTTTTAAAAACAGACCCAAAAAAGGTGGGTCTTAAGTTTGTGTTTAAAAATAGTTCATTATTGAACATGCGCAATTTAGTGGGCAACCTTAAAGGGTCTCGCACTAAGCAAAAAAAGGATTTCCCCTTTACGAGGTTCCAGGAGCAGACTACTATGAGATCAAAGATTCTAAGACGACTTCACTTCCGCCTAACAGTAATTAATATATGGTGGTGCTAGTCCGTGAACTGTCTTAAAAGCTAAACCTAATATGTTAAAATAAATACGAGCGCCACTCCACAAATGTAACTTATTAAGTTGATCAAACCTTCACAGCTACCGGGATGCTGTATCGTAAAGTTCAGCTGCAGAGAACACATTTCTTGTTCAAAAAGGCATTTATTATCATAAGTGGTGCCGTTTGAAGAACAAACTGGCTCTTGATAGGAGGGACAGCTGTTTACGCAGACGCAGCTAGCATCATGGGGCCCCACTGCCTTACAATGACCATAGTGGTAACATGTCACTTCAATGCAAGGATCCAAGTCTAGCATCATAATAGAAAAAATAGTCAAAGTCAGTCTTAAGTGGATGATAACAAAAATTCCAGACGTAAATTAGCTAAACCATCCCAATTAGTCGATACGCGAACGTCATAATCATCAGAACATAATCAGTTCATCATCAGAACAGCAATTTTAAGGAAATTTTTCGACATAAGTATGGTGGCTGGGAAGTGCCAATCGATAAATCCGCATTTTGAAGGAAATATTTATTATTTGTTATTTTTTTATTTTTATCTGTAATCATTTTCCACTTTCTTTTTAATTTTTATTTCAATTCAAAGGGAACTGAAAGTAAAATCAAGTGAAATCAAAGTAAAACGAAATGAAACCAAAGTAAAATCAAATCAGAATTAAAATCAAATAAGATTTTCGACCCACCCGAGCACTGTCACTACCAGCATGCATTGCGTACATCACATACTACATTTCGTGCTGTGTTTACGACCTTTTCTCTCGAAGAAACTTGAAGATGGCAGATAACAGGTTTTTATCGTAGAGGGAAGATCACCTTCTTAAAGGAGCGGTGCAGATGTACGTTAGCAAGGTCTTAAAAGCGAAGAAGCGTTAGATTTTTAGCGAGAACGGCATTCCTCAATAAGTGCTGGAGTATTCAAACTCTCGACAGACGTTTGCGCCATTTCGGAGTTTGTAACAACACTCTGGGGAGTTATCAGGGTCAAAACTTAGTTTTCCTGTTCTGTTGTGCTATTTTCTTCGTTTTGTTATGATGTTTTAACATTATATCTTTCTGTTATTAGGGCCTGATGTGCAGTTATACAATTCTGTTGTGCTATTTTGTCGTTTTTTTTTTATGTTGTTCTGTTATGCTATTCCGTCGTTCTGTTAGTCCAGCCATTCTTTCTCCTTGGGGCGTCTGAAAAAGCAGGAAACCAGAATCGGGAATAGAAACGGGAATAGGAACCGGAACCGGAACGGAACTTAATTGGAAACAGGAAAGGAAAAGGGTAAAGTGACAGGAAAAGAATAAATCATGAGCTCGTCTCAGTTGTTCAAAAGGTGAGCTGGACAAATCTCTATCCAGTTGATAATGCAATTGGCTTCTGAAAAACTTATCCGCTGCATAGTGTTGTCCAACGTTTGAATAACCAGGGCCTGGAGTCCAGGCCTAAGACTTGGGATTACAATTAACAGTATTAAGACAACTTCATTTCAGTGTGTGTATGACTTTGTACCACTACTACTACCGATCACTTTGAATAGACACTCGATTACTTCAATTCTCAATGTGACTTAAGATATACTGTAAGATTTAAATAATAAACCGGGTGGGCATGATGGGAACAGGTACCGGTAAGACAAATGGAGAACTTGAAGGAGGAAGGAAGGAGTCATGGATGAGAGAACAACAGACGTAGGACGTAAAGAGCCCACACCATTCTAGAAGAGTAGGGGAGGTAAGCCCCGGTGGTGTGACCAACTTTCACACATCATTCACGTCATGGGGTGGGTGGGTACAGTAAGTTTATAAATGGACTGAGAGCGGCTGCCAGGGGCGCCCTTGTATGACGTTCGAGCTTACTGTTCACATGCTCAATATATTGTAAGAAGGCACAAGAACCAGATAAGTGTAACTGCTGTGAGGTGGGACCTACGGTTTTTCGTCCTTATCCGAGAAGACTAGAAAGTCTAATTGTTCGCAGATGTTATTACAAAGGCTGAATGTTGGTCCGGCCGGGGTTCGAACCTGCGACCTTCCGCTCAGCAGACCGGCGCTCTCCCAAACTGAGCCAACCAGCCGGCGTTGAGAGAATGTTACGCTACCACTCTCCGGTAAACAATTATAATACCGACCTTTTGGTCTATATTTGCATTGTGTACATAGAACGTGCCAACTAGATCGGCATGCCATAGATTTTAATTTTGATTTAATTTAATTTTACTTTGGTTTCATTTCGTTTTATTTTGATTTCATTTGATGTTACTTTCACTTCTCTTTTAAATTAAAATAAAAATTAAAAAGAAAGGGGAAAATAATTACAGATAAAAGTGATAAGAACAAAGAAATAATTCCTTCAAAATGCGGATTTTTTGAGCGGCAGTTCTCGGCCACCATACATTAGATTCTCATAGAAACACTGTAACTTCGCACACGGTTGCCTTCTAGTCAAAATGGCGTCGAAAACCGTGATAAGGCCTATTGATGTCCGTTTTACTGACAATAACGTAGTGAATTCAAAGCAGTCGGTTTGACTGCGGCACCCTATCAAAAACAGCGAAAGTCACCGCAACTAAGTGGAATGGTTGCTTACAAGAAAGTCCATTAGTTAAAACTGAATTGACTGAGAAACAAAATGGTTATTACTGAAAGGTGGTCGCTTACGCAAAGTGGTCGTTAACGAGAGTGGTAGGCTAAGGAATTAAACAGTATCATGGCGAAGAAACAAAACGATTATTCACCTAGTGGTAAATTACGAGAACGGTCTTGAGCAATGTTTAAAAGAATAAAAACAAGGTAATGTTTACCTCGACCCAGGCTGTCATTGCATCGCATTCAGATACCTGTGAGGTAACATTTCTGTAAATGCGTTTTGGTGTCAAAACCACCACTGGAGGAGCAAAGAATGGACTTGTGAAGTTTACTTTCTGAAATAAGAAAAACATGGTCTATAAGAGTCACTTTTTATGGGTGAACTGTTTAAATCATTATGTAAGACCGTATCCATAATGATCCCGCATACTAGAGAGGGTACAGCGGAATAACGCAAGGCGTAATTTTGGCTTTCCAAAAAATTCAACTAAAAAGATTAAACTTTGTTCTTTTTTGCTTTATCTTTTCATCTTACCAGGTCTATAGCTGCGTATATCGCCAACCGCGAGTACTAGAGGTATACTTGCCTTACTTTGACGGCCCCAATTTCGTCGATAAAAATTTTAAAAATTGGTTTGGTGTGAACCTGAAGGTAGAGACTCCTAACCATTATTTTTTGCTGATTTTTCTGGGGTAGGAATTTTTGTGTGGCTAAAAATCCTCTTACCTGACAAAAAGCATAATTGTCTTATTGAGTGTTGTTTGTAAATACAAGGCTCTCTGTCAAAGAGAAGTTGTTAAAGTTCGCCTCGGTGTAAGCCATCCACTTCTGCAAGAAAAGGAAAATACTCATGCACCCTAAAGTACTTGATTCAGCGTGAGACATATACTAAGCAAATTAGTATAATTACAAACAGATGTTCAATAATATATACGTTTAGCCAAAACCAAAGGCGAAGCTCCCGCAAACAAGTTTGTAGTTAACTTCAAACAAACAACTTGCAACCATTGCAAAGAAGTCCATTTGGAGTTGAGACGGTAATTACATAAAGCAGGAACGGCTCAGAGGGGAACTTCAAAAAAGCACGTAAAGTGAACCCCCGAGACGGTCATTTTATACTTGTCAGCTTATACCCTGTTTTGACAGCTGTCAGTTGACCTCAACATGGATGTGCAATATCAAGTTGCATGCTCCCACACTAGCTAGGAGTGTGACATTTCATGTTGGTTTCTCTTGGTGAGGAGGAACTGGCAGGCGGTCGTGCGGTGACGTGACTACCGAAATTTCTCGGATGGATAGGGGTTTTTCTGACGTACATGCGGGACTGGGCTATTATACACTTAATATAGTGTCACAAACTATTTTTCTCGGGAAAATTGGCACTAATGGCCTGATCATATTAAGGTGGGTTTCCAGTTAGGTGGGATAACTAGTATTATTAAAAACTGAATCATTTGATAATGTAATTCTGGTATATGGGCCATTATACCATGCTGTCCATATATGGTGGGTGTACGCGTCAGTTTAAATTGGAAGCTAGCTGAGAATTTTTTTCGCGAAGGATAGAATGGCACCTGAAGCAAATCGTTTTAATTCATTTCTTAGAAAACTAGAAAATGCAATTTCATCGGGAAAAAAAACAAACAAACAAAAAAGCCACAAGAGCTTGTTTGAAAGCTTATAGAAAAACGCATGAAAACACATGGAACTAAAGTAGTTTGACCAGCTACCAAAGAACGAAAGAAGACAAGTGTTGTTTCTTCGTGATTGCGAAGCCACTCGCCGATAGATAACTGCTGCTTGTTTATCCGACATGAAGAATATAAATCACAATCAACCAGCTACAAATGCAAATACAGGCTATGCACCCATTTAATACAGCAATCGCGGTGTCAGTATAACTTCTTTTCTCGTTTAGCAAAACCAGCTTGTGGCTTCAAATAACTTCATAGCAAGCGACCGAGATAATAGTATTTCTCCGGTTGTTCTCACTTTTTTAGCTGTCCTGTTGTGTAAAATCCTAGAATCCCGATGAGTTTTTAAAAGTGGTCATCGCTAAAATGTTTTGAATTTTCATTCATCCAGTCCAGTCGAGTCCGTTCGCGCGTTTACAGTTTTGATAGACTTGTGACATGTGAACAGCGGGAGAGATTTCGTGGGCATTTTTAATAAAACAATTATTATTCCACTCGCACTTGTAGGATATGAGATGATTATAGCCAACTCATATCCAACGCACCCGCGTGGAATAATTGTTAAATATATTCTCACTGCATAATCACCTCATCGCGAAATATTAAGTTGTGGAAAAGGTACGCTCCTGCACTCGCCACCGCGACACGCACTATAAGAAACAGTAAATCTAAAAAGCACCCAAAAAACAAAGAGCCACCTACCGATAAAGCCATCAAAAGAATTCCTTATAAGGGGCGTAGCTACCTGTGCGCACGGTATGCACTTGCGTATCCGAAAACATTGAGAGGAAAAAAATAAAATGAAATATAGTATAAGTTAAAAAGTCGGTTTCCAGCGAGGCAAAGTTAAGTGACGACATTAATTGGTGAACCGAATCTTGAATGATATATTTATATAGCAAGCTCGATGAGGTAAAGCGTGAACGCGTTGTTTTCTCCTTGACCTGTCTTCGCAGTAGACGGAGTAGGGCACAATAGCGTCAATGCTTTTGTCGGTCAAAACAATGGAACAAAAAGCAGTAAAAAAACAGTCATTTGTAAAGTGGTCGGAGGTACTACTAATAGCTGAATTAATGATTAAAGGTTGACATCCATGAACCCGAGAAGTAAGGAATTTAAGGGGTTGCGTAATTTCATAAACAGCACAGATGCTTAGGCTTACAGCCGTTTATACCACTAAATGAGAAATTTCTGCAATTTGATTGGCTTATATAGCAGTGGTATTTCAGCTTAATTTGAAATACCTACATGTGAAAATTACAACCTTTTGCGGGTAGTAGTATAAACAAATAACAGCTTGATTTGTACGTGATATTTGGCATAAACACGACTTGTGATATTTGAAAATTTCACTCGCCTAACGGCTCGTGTAATTACGTATAACAATTTTGAAATATCACTCGTGGTATTTATGCCAAATATCACTCCTAATCATGCTATTACCTATACTAACCCAGAGATTTGGGATTATTTGAGATTAGATATTTGGGTTTGGGGGAGGGGGAGGGACAATGTAGAAATAGTTAGGCGTACCTATGGAAAAATCCTGGCTACGCCACTGTTTATTTCTATGCAAAATACTCAAAAACTCTCCCCCAACAAAAAACTTCCCAAGACTATTAATTTAGTCAAGATAAGCTAAATAATACACTGGAGATTATCTGGGTACGAAGCAGGGATCTGGGAAAGGCAATCGGCACCAGGAAAAGTACCAGTAATAGGAAAAGAACTACACTGCAGCTGTGGTACTCATTCTGATGTAATGTTCAACCCTTGCTTTTTCACCCAAGATTTAACAATTATTCCTCGAGGCCGAATGGGCTCTGAGTCAATAGCTTTTGACTCGGAGGCCATGATTGACAACTATTTGGTAAAAGATATCGAGAATAAAAAACATTTTTGCTATTTAAAGCTAGACTTCAATCCTTTTTTGCCGCCAAAAAGCCGGCGCTTTTCGCTACTAGTGGGCCATAACGTATAGCCTAGTAATAGCAGAACGCAGCATTGATAATAGACCACCATTTGGATTTTACTAAAACGAGATATCAACTCTTGTAAGCAACCTAACATGTTGAGAATGTTCGAAACGCCAACCCTAAAGCTGTGGGGAGTCTCTCCGAAGTTAATCTTGGCTTCTGATAAACATTTACTTGGGCTATTGTTAACCGCAGTCTGACCCAAAAAAGGCCTTATTAGCTCACTGCTTTGCCCCGATCGGTAGCCCTAAGGATCGCCCCACGTAAGGGAATCGAAGAAAGCCTTGGATTCTGGATTCCACGCCGTGGATTCCGGATTCCAGGTACTAGATTTCAGTCTTTTTCAGTGGGATTTGGATTCTGGATTCCGATCATTAGTGGGATTCCAGATTCCTTGAGCTGTATTCTGGATTCCAAAGCCCACGATTTCGGATTTCACAAGCAAAATTTTCCCCGATTTCGGATTCCAGAAGAAAAAATTTCTTAGATTCCGGAATCCGGATTCCCTTACATGCAGCGATAGAGAAGTACCCGTCAGCCAAATGAACGTTCAATAACTGACACACTGAAAGATAGTATTGAATCCCCAAAACTGGACAAAGCTCCTGTTTCTGGAAAGGTTCTTAAATAAATGAAGAGGGCGCATTGCATCTCAAGGTTTTAAGTTAGGTTTAACCGCGCCAGAAAACCCTTTCGATCCTAAGACTGATGAACACCTGAGACGCTAAAAGAGGAACCAGATCTGAAGAAAAGTTCCTAGAGAAAAAATCGACAACGAAGAAACAGTGTTCCTCACCAAAATGTAGTCATTGACTAAGGAAAGATGGGAGCTGCATCTTATGGAGTGCCTAAGAAAATTAAACTTAAGAAAAAGCATAGGCACCGCCTTGCAGGGAACAATAGCCTTCCTTGCTTGTTGCTAGTGAACATATTTAAGGTACTCTTTAACGTTAAACCGAAACGGCCAATGTTATTGAAAATAGCCAACAAAGAATCTACCGTCCCCGCAGCCAAACGCTTTGGGCAATTGCAACTAACCCTATGGCATAGCTCACTATGAACCACAGTCCTCCCCGAGCTGTCCTTACTTATCAAAAACTTTAAAACAACATCCTCTGAAGTGCAAGAAGAAATGGGGGAGACAAAGAAGCCAGGAAATCCGAAAACTGCTGTTTAGAGCAGACCTCTGATCTGCCGCTGATAGGACTTGGCTGTGAGGGTATCAAAAAGTTCTTGGAAACGTCTGGATCTGGATAGCCGTGTATGGTTCACAACATTGCATGGCACACCAAAATCTTTAAGGGACACTCGCGAACCACAAGCTTGACAAAAGTTAGCGTCAAAGTCGTCTGGGTATAAACATGCTGGACATCGCTGAGCAGTCTTCCAAGGCAATAAAACCTAGAAGAATTGCTTCGGAAAGCACAGAGATCCCACTGTAGGTTGCGCGGAAGCCATTGACCTGAGTTTCGGGTAGGAAAAAGCAACACGGAGCTTTAAGATCCATTCTTGCCCAGCAGCAAACGGTCAAAAACGAGAGCCTGAAGAGTCGCCCACCAAAAAGACCTTCGTCGCAGATCCGGCACGACACATGTGAAGGCACCATGAAAATCTTGATCGAAAATGTAGTTCAGAAGTGGACCAAGGAGTACAAACGACGAAAACGCATATATATTATGTCCAGCAGGCAGAGGATTAGCAAAAAGGTTACTCCGTCAGACCAAGGGGTAGGCCAAGTCACGTATAATTAGGCAGCGGATTCCCACGAAAGTCCCTTTGGCAGTTACTATCCAAGACCATTAAATCAAACGAGTGGGGGCCGAAGATACGCTCCACAAGCGACCAAGACTCAAGGCTAACCGTTGAGTCCAGATCTGAAAATCTCCCTGAGCGTTCGTCAGCAGGGTTTCGATCCGACGGCACATAGAAGGTGTGGACGCTTGAAGTTGCAGTCACCACTGTGGCACAAAATCTCTTTGATTAGGTCATTGATTGCCGAGGTTTTACAACCGTCGTCGTCTAACGCAGACTTAAGGACCTGATTGTCAGTCAGGACATCAAACCGATGACATCAGAACATCGGTCAAACCTGCGATATCCCGATGCCAACCAAATAACCGGCCTCTATAAGTAGGTAGCACATGATATACGCAGCCGCTTCAGCCAGCAATCTGCTAGGAGGTAGACTGGATTCGGCAGGGGAACCTAACAACTGACAAACATGACGATCATCTATATATTGGGACACAGGAACCCCCTTGTGAGCGAGCTGCACTTGTGACGGGAAGACCTAAATTGGGATAGATGTAAGCGTTCGTCATAACAGAGGCGGGGTTTTGAAGGTTGCACAGTGGGGGGAAGTATTTTAAAAATGAGGGGAACGTACTTCTCCAACTCTGCCCCAGACCGAAAGCACACTAGTGAAGACTATAGTGTAGGAGATAAAGTATATAGTGTAGGAGATAAAGTTTTCAAACTGGTCACAAATCGGAGTGTTACCAAGGTGAATGGGAGGTGGACGCGGCGCGTTATACGGTGAACCCCGACGATTCCCCTTGAAAGGCTTGAAAAAATGTTCAACACGGACACCGTCCCGGACAATGCCCATTAGATCCACACAAACGAGTGGTTCTGAATTTCCCCAGCTTTAAGATATTGAGGATTACGGACAGAAAGTTGACGCAAAGATACTAGGATGGGGCGAGCCGCAGCTATACCAAGAGAATGACGGGGGCCAACGAAGCGGCAGGTTCCCTGGTTTGTATCACAAAAAGGAACACATGTGTAAGATGAGCGCGAAACCACGTTAACAACCCTGGAGAAAAACGAACTGGGATCCTAAAGAGAAGAGACGGTACGTTATAAAATAATAACTTAAAAACGAGACGAACAAGGCGCGTGCTCCTTCGTTGACCCCGAGCTTCGAAGAGAGTCCGAAATTTGGGGCGTATTGTAGCCTCCTGCTTCCCCCCCCCCCCCCCCCCCACCCCCAAGTTCAACGAACAAGAGAAAGTAGTAAAGAGGGACTAAAAAGGAAATCAAAACTACAAAATGTGACAGTAACGGTTTATCTTACGAACCGACAAGAAAAAACAAAGTGCCTAAAGAAAAGATCGACAGCTAAGAATTTCTGGCACGACCCCGACCAAACTGACAGATGACTGGAGGACAGCGGCAAGTACGGGAGACATGACCCCATTCATAACATTTGAAGCACTGCGGCCCCCTACGACGGCCAGGGTAAGGAACCTGTCTGCGCGCAGAACGGCCATAGCCAGGGGGCGGAAGAGAATCTTTAGTTACGCCCTTCAAAGCGGTGGAAGTCTCCTTGGCGATCTTGGCGCATACAGGATCACCTAACAACTCTACAAAAAGGCGCTGTAGCTGTGGGACATCCAGAGCATCCATTCTTGCTTTAATCTCATCTTGCCCGGCCGCTTACCCTTCAGCCTTTTGGTGCCTATATCCCAAGCTCTTTGCGAATATACGAGTAAACCTGTGCTACATCACCCTGTAAACCACCCCAGTGACCGGGGGATGTGAAATAGATCCCATGCAGCAGTTATGCTTTACTTAGGACGCTAACTGAAAACCGGTAACCGGGTCGCCGGAGTTAGGTAAACAAAGGGACAAAACTACACTTGCAAACTTTTCAAAAGGGAAACTTAAAGCTGGATCACGCGAACGACGTCGGAAAAGCGTGTTCCATGAATTATATCCGATCCACTGACAGCATTCCGCAATAATTTCCGTAATTATGGCAAGTTGCCTTCACCAGTGGTACTGACTAAAAGTAAAAAACGCGAGGGATTGCACAATTATCACAAACAGCAGCAAGTGGTATTGACAAGTGACACGGCAACTAACAATTAAACAAAAACACTCGAAACTTATTCTCTCCTTTCAAGATCAAACTACATACGCTGGTGGCATGTCATAATCGTTCTACGGAACAGTAAGTTGCCTTCACCAGTGGAGCGGAACATTAAACTACGAAAGAAGATTGGAAATATTAGCCCATGTAAAAAAGATGGCTAGTTACGCAAACAAGCAAAAAAACGCAGTGGCATCCCGGAAATACCGCGATACACAGAAACAAACTACCCTCACCAGCGGCGCGGCACGCTCAAAATGGGTCCGTATTTCCGAGAATGAAAGCGTAATCACACAAACAAATTAACGTAATTTGTAGCACTCATTGGCATATTTTACAATCATCGTAACGGGCAACAAAAAGCCTTACGAAATACACATTGAAAATGTAGAAAACTGCCAATGCGGACCCGACCAGCATTAATTAACTGAATAAATCTCTTTCACCAGTGGCATCCCTAAACTTGTTCCACGCAACATTAAATCGCCTTCGCTGATAATAGACAAAGGAAAAAACCGCTTCAAATAAAGAAAACGCTAAACTATAGAGCCCAAAGACAAAAAAACGGCGCCGCCTCAATAAACAAGAAACCCTGCTTAAACAGCCCACCACGAAACTAACAATTACGTGATAGAAAAGTATGATAATAAAAGCATAATAGGAGCAAACAAAAAGCAACCGCAAAAGAAAAAACAACTGGGCAAAAAGGCTGAAAAAGCGATAAGCCTAGAAGTAAAAGCGCCGTGAAAAAAATAAAGTCGAACATGCAAAGTGAAGAGGTGTGAGCATGCCGAAGACACTACTACAAATTAAAGAAACGAAACGCAAAAAAATGTAGAGAATCGAAAATTTGCTAACCCTAAAACAAAAGAAACAACGCAAACCCGAAACACAGGTCTGGAGAACCTCACATAACTTAGAAAGCGCCATAATGAAAACCGGAAAAGGGAAGACAAATATAGAATTACCTCTCCTAGTGCGTCAGGAGGCGGAGCTTGCTCTGGTTCCACAGTCGCTTCTGGTGGATTAGGCGGGATGCTGCGTTTTTCGGGGCTGGTGGTAAAGCAGCTGGAACTGGCGCGAGAGCGGGAGGGGGAGGAAGAACTTGGTCAGCCATGAAAAGCTGGTGGCGGTTGAATAACGAGGGTCGCGAAAGGCGAAAGAGTTCCCGCAGAACCGACCCGTGAAATGGCCACGATATGAATGAAACCGCCGAATTTATACCAGCGGAGCGCAAAGCATCATGGTCACCACAAGCGTGTACCAACGCGGGAGAATGCGAACGGATTACACCAAATTTCGTTGTGAACAAATTTATTATGCAATGAGAATAGATCCCTGATAGTAGTGAGTTATGAGCGTGCCAAATATATTCCTGTTTAGCTTTGTTGCTTTGTTATTGTAACTGGATCTACTTTCTTAGCGACCATAAATAATTTTGAGAATGTTTACCCCGGTATGATGGGGTTGCGAGATTGCATGTAAACGCGGAAATTTTTTTTACCCAATTGAGCGGGTTACCGCACCTACCTTGGGCCCCCTACCTCCGTCTAAAAAGGCCCTTAAGGTGATTTCCTAGTAAAAGAACCTAACATAGATTGTAGATGAAACTTGGTACACTGATGTAACAAGTCAAGTGGACTGGGGCGAGTTTCAAAGTAGAATGTATGCGAAAGTGGGAAGAAAGTATTAAAAAATCCGTTTTACAGAATTTACATCGAGATATCACATTTAGGACATAATGTGATAGAGAAAGCGTTTAAATGAAAATCAAAGTGAATAAGCACAAATTAAACATCCACTATCGAGGTTCTCCGTGAGGAAGTCGAACTCAACAACACGCGTACTGCTTACGTTATGCACATTCCCACCACATGGAGTCTCACCTCGGCAAGAAACAACCGCAGGTAAAAATTGCAATAGCGTTTCTCTTCGGTCAACTTCATTTTAATAATGTTACTTCACATGCTCTTTTTTACGGAGGCCATCTTGTTATGCGCAGTAAGAGAAGCGCAGTGCAAAACCAGGGAATCACCTTAAAAGTGAAAACTGGCAGTGTTTTTTCCACTTTCTGCTGTCTCACACCACGTTCCATCATGACTTGATGACGTGCATATACATGCAGATTTATATTTATGAATAGACGAAAGGGAAATTCCCTTGAGAACATCACGTACGTGGTCTAAATGGGAAAAACAATGTTGGTTTCATGATCGGGACACATTTGAATTTACTCAAGGCAACGTAACCAAGACTCCACCAATAGTAGTCTCTGTTTAGTTGAGTGAAAGTCTAGGAAAATAACAATTTAATATATCATTTTTTTGGTATCGTCTTATAAGAAACGCCAAAGGCTATGTAGGCGAAGATATGAAACAGGAAATATGTCTTTTATTTGGAATTAACTGACTTTCAAAGGTCATCTATCTGGTTTGTAGGTGTCATGGTAGCACAAACTATAAAATCTTTATTTCTCATTATAACTTGCAGTGGGAATATAATATTCCATTTGAGTCCATTTTGCTGACAGATTAAGGTCATATGAAGCCAATATAGAACATTTCTCATTAGACAAGTTTTATACCCTCATACGAAAGTCGTTAACTTTTGTCCAATATATCCTTCCTATCGTTATCAGGAAACGTACAAAGTCTATGCTGGCGCTTTGAGGATATTGAGCTCAATTGGTAGCTGATACGAAAATGAATTTGCAACGCGCCAACAATACAAGCATCAGGAGTATTGCCTTTCAGGTGACCTGGCAAACAATAAAGTGGAATATAAATGTCCCGTTATCCCCTCAGTCTCAACCTCTCTCCAGAAATACGTGAGTCGACAGTGCTGAGAAGTAAAACATTAACTAATTTTGAAAGATATGGACTGGCGAGAGGATAAAGCTTAAAATGTCTTTAGTGTGGCCAACTTGACCTTGAAATTGATGTCAAATTGAAATATTTCATATTGTACTGCAAATGTGCTTAGTTCACAAAAATCAAATTTTAATTTGCATAGAGATGGCTAAAAAATTTCTTCTTGGCTTTACTCCTGCTTTCTGTTTTTTTTTTTCTTTTTGTATGACAAGGTTAATTGCAGTTAGGCGTATATAGAAATAAATAAATTATCATTTTCAGGAGGGATGCATTTGAGATTTTAATTTGAGACGGCTGCCGTGTTGTAACTACTACTTTACTTACAACTTCAATATTTTTGTGAACTCCATCGAAAATTTTAGATTCCTTGAGACAAATCTTGAAACTGTCCTTGCGCAAGTCCTCCATCCACATGGCCATTGCATCCTGAGGTCTCTCTGGAGTCTGGTGACTAGGGGTTACAAGTATGACTGAGGGTGACAGGAAAGGCTGAAACAACCCAAAAGTGAACGACATACATTTATAAAGCTTTCAGGGTTTTAAATTACATATTTAATAAGTTATTGTCAATTTGTACTTCTCCTTTTATCTCAAGAGAAAAGTAAGGCTTCCCATGAAAGCAGAAACTCATATGTAAAAAAAATTAAAAGAAAGAAAAATTTAGAATGAACCAATGAATCAATGAAATGTTTACAACCGTCTTAAGGTATCTATACCGTTGATTTATTGATGTCATGACCCCTTACAACTGAAATGGAAACATTGCACTCTTAGTTGAGATCACTTTTAATAGACCTTTAATTAGAAAAATATACAAATTAAAACACTTACCTGCTGAAAATCTATTATTTTGCACTGTGTTCCTGTTGTCCAATCGCCAAAAGATATAGATCCCCTTTTACCTCCAGATGGAGCAGATTGTGTTGCTATCCAGTTCACCTCTGCTGTGTTATTGGACCCATCACTGTATTCTAAAATACAAGCCTTGAAACCACTTTGATCTACTGACCCCACCCAGATGGCTCCCCCGTTACCACGAGTTGGGCTTTTGATAGAACGACCCAGTGAAGCAAGAACGGTAACTTCGTGTCCGCCATAGAAAGGTGTCGCAAACGAGACCTGTTGGCAAGCGAATAGCCCAGGCGAAACTGTAGTCACGTTGGCTTTACCAGCTTTAAAGATGCCTGCTATTTAAAAGAAATAAAATTAAAAATATTTGCAATGTCAAGAACAAAAGGGAATACGATTTTTCTGTAACTAACTCTTTATAATTATCTAAATGTTAACCCATTAACTGAACCCACTACTGATTTTTGACGCACTTTAATTTCTTCTTTGCGAACGGTGCCACGCCCTGAAACTCCCTCTTCTCTTGCTATTATCAAACGCTAAGAAACCACCTTTAGCAGGAAACAGCAATTATAATGAGTAAGAAAATTGATGAAAAATTTCATGTTTATGTACCTCTACTGCCTTGTACAAGAAGCCAAAGAACGAAAAAGGCGCAGCACAGACGTAACTGGACACGGTGAATGTTCGACATCACTGCATTTAATGAAGAAGCCTTTCTCAGATGTTATTATATACGCTCTTGATGAATAGCAGGGTGATGGGTCAAGTGCCTGAACGTGCAACTGTACTGAAATTGAGTTTATTTTTTAACCTAAAGGATATATAGGCCATCATAAACATTGGCTGGAATGAAAAGAATTTTCTTTCAAATTCTTAGATAAACACACCACGTAGGAATTATTGTAAGAAATACTTGAATAATGCAAAAGACGAGAAACGAAATATTGAAAATAAAAGGGAGGTGCGAGATATCTGTGGCGTATCTCAAAAAATTGATTTAGAATGTAGTGCCTAACAGATATTTCGTTCTCAGTTCTCTCAGCTCTTACTCAGGGGACTAATACATAATTATTTGTATTTGTTTTCTTTAGTCTTTCTGTCGTCGTTTTATTTAAGAGCACTCGAGCTTGGTATTTCCTGATGACACATTTGTCTAACGTAATGAAAAGCACACTTCATCATTTATTAAAACTTTTTAATATGTTATCAATTTTAACGTTTAGGAAGCTTAATTAGGGACTAAGGACAAGCTAACCTGAACGCTCCCTGGAAAAACTGCGACAGCTTTGTTGAAAGGTTGGCTGCATGTAAGAGAGAAGGTCAGAATTATTTGCAAAAAAGGCTTGAACCAAGATATTAACATAGTTTTTAAACCACTTTTGAAACCACACTTTAAGACATTCACTTGATGAATTAACTCCACAGTTTTTTTGAGACGCATACTAATTTCGTCTTTGCAAGATAGTTCCACCTTACAATTTCTTCTGCTCCTTCCGACTTAGGACGCCACAAAATTACTTGCAAATAAAAAGATGAAGAATTTGTTTTTATGTACCCTGACTGCTCTCGACAAGCAGGGAAACTGCAAAAAGGACCCGACAGAGACACAACGGCGGGGATAAGGTTATTGTTTAATATCTTTTCGGCTTTCTGGTGTGATATATTGCATACACCACACTTACCCTTACTCAAGTATATTAAAAACCTGAACGTGCAAAAGGTATAAGTAGAGTGAAATGAAGAACCCTTTATAATTATGAACTAAAATATCATATTATGATCAGAGGAAAAAAGGTGAAAGGTCTCTTCTATCTCACTGTCGGTTCTATCAGAGTGAAGTGTTCAGTATCGCAACCATTTTCTGTTCAATATTTGGTCCAAATTTCAATCACTGTTGTTTTAAAGCTCCAAACTATCCTTTCTAGATTAATTACGCTGTCATGTTGTCCGTCTACTTTTTTCGTGTTTTCTTTTTTTTTTAAGGAACACAATCCTACGTACTTTCTGAAACAATTTCTTTCCCAGTCGGTAAGCAATGGGGTTGTGCAAGGGCAAATAAACCTATTTGCAATGCCCTGGCATCCCATCAACTACTGTTGTCGATATTTCCTTAAGGCAACCCCTTTCTGTATTGATTCACAATTTAAGTTGTGAAGTTATGAATATATGAAAATCTTATATGTGAGCTGCGGTGTGAATAATTATATGAAGGAAGATCACGCAGTTATATACGCAACTTTTGCAGTTTCGAAAAGAAAGCCTGAAAAAAATTCAGGCTTGTACGGGATTCGAACCCCTCAGCTCACCTCTGCGTTCCATCGCTGTGCTGCACTGGTATCGCAGAGGTCAGGGGTTCGAATTAGAATCTCGTACAAGCCTGAATTTTTTTCAGGCTTTCTTTACGCAAATGCAAAAGTTGCGTATATAACTGCGATGATCTTCCTTCACATAATTTAGGTTTTTTTATAACTACGTTATCAAAATTTTTAGTGACCTTAATTGTTAAACTTTAAAATGGCTGTAAGTGCTATTGAATATTCATTTTCATGCAAAATGGCTTAATGGCTATAAGATGAAAATAAAGGTCGATTCTGTATTTTCACGGTAACTATGTTATTTAAAGTTTATAATGTTCTGGTTCTGATCAGCAAAGGTGCAGTAATCAGTTAAGATTATGGAGTGCGCCCGAGGTTGAATTAGCTTTTGATCGGATGTGCAAGGAAATGCCACGAAGTTAATTTGATGATATCTTCGCCCTGCGTAAGGGAATCCAGGACAGTCTTGGATTCTCGATTTCGGATTCCAGGTACTGGATTTAAATCTTTGTCAGTGGAACTTGGATTCTGGATTCCTATCGTTAGTGGGATCCCGGATTTCTTGAGTCGTTTTACGGATTCCAAAACCAAGGATTCTGGATTTCATAAACAAAATTTTCCCAGATTCCGGAATCCGGATTCGCTTGCATGGGGCAAAAATATCTCCGAAAAGCAAAAAATATATTCGGTGGCAAAGGGGTTCTGTAATCTGATATCAAGAGATATTGAAAACCAAATACGAATTGAAGTGTCTCACGTAAACATCAGAATTGGAAAACAAGTTGCACCATTCTTGCATGAAATAGATTGTTTACAAAGCCGGATAAGATATAAGACATCAACACATAAAATAGTCCAGAACCCTGTTTCTAATTGTTTCTCACGCCGGTTCGATTATCCATTCATTAAAAAAACCTGTGCAATATCTGTGGTGTCATAGTTGTTATTTTGTTGAAAGAAAGATAAGCTTGCTGCATGCACGAGAGCCTTTTTTTGGTGCCTAGCATGTGACCATGGTCCCCCATGACGTAATTCAAACTGCCACCGAATAGACAAAAAGAATAACGAAAAAGGTAAACTTGTTAAATGTCACCCCTTAATACCGCAGAACACTCGAGAACCACAGAATGTCTAAGATTAGGAGTTGCGTTCTCCTCACGTCGAACGCGATAAAAGGAAAACATTTTAACAGGGAACGTTATCATTTACTTAATTAATAGATCGACTGACGTTGAGAGGGGCAATGCTGCAGTTCCATTTAGTTTTGTTGATAGAGTGCTTCACATGAACCATAATGTCATTTACTCAAGTGGTTTAAGGAGTCTTTACAAGGCCAGGTCAAAGGTGTGTTCGGGATATATGATTGACTGGCAATATCTCTTGCTAGGATACCTAAAGCAATATTACTGTTTCTCCAAAGTAAATCTTGAGGTCGTCTTGTGCCTTAACGTTTAATTATGCTCAAGAGACATCTAACTTGACCATTAATCTAAATTAAAGGAAACTAGCAAATTGGTGGTGAATTGTTTTGTTTGGCGTTTCTGAAAGAGAATACATAGATTTTTTACGGTTGAAATGAAATCTTTTCGGCTTACATGAGCAAATATAACTTATAAGTATGAATAGCAAAATATGTGATCCCAAAGAGCGATTGCTTGCGAATTTCCACTATGGAAACAATTGAACCGCACCTTAATGTAGCTATAAAAATTTGGATTGAACCGGCTCTGTAAGTCATCATTTTTTATGATTACGAAAGAAAAAGTGAAACATACATTTTGGGGCACGCACAATTTTGAACTTTATATTTCAGAAATAATTTTGCTAAGGTAGAGACAATGGTGCATTTGAACAATTAGAACACCGACGGATTTTTAAAGATTATTGCTATCTTTCAAGAAAATTTATGGATTTCATGTCATCTTTATTCTGTTGCCATGGAAGCGGCGATGTCAACAAAACATACAGTCAAACCTTTATTAAGCGGTTACCCTCAACAGGCCCTTTGCAGCTAGCCATTCACGTGGTACAAAATCGCCGTGCCATTTCAGATCATGTATGTCTTTTATTTGTCTTGCCCCATTGCGACTTTTGCTCTCCAACGTGGCGGTTTTGTACCACGTGAACGGCTAATTACATGTCTCTCTGAATAAAGTTTTGGAATTACTCATAATGTGCTTGATTGTAAACTAAGACGCTTGCCTACGCACGACATTACTCTAAAATTTGTTTTTTAAGCGTAAATTTATCCGACTATTAAACACTTTTTTATAGCGGCCGCGCTTGGGCGGAGCCCCATAGCTAAGAAAATGTGGCAATCTACCCATCCGAGAAAATTTGGTAATCACGTGACCGTACACCGAGCGAGCGACGAGCGACCGTCCGTCCGCACCACAGGAATACCAATGTAAAATAACTCAATCAATAGGTATAAAGAATTTATTCCGAGCAGCGAGGTTTATAATCTCGTCGCGCGCGAAGCGCGCGTGTTTCCCAAGAGGATCGCAAGGGCAGCGTGATTTTCTGTTTGCTATAAATCTATCGAGTTTGGTTGGTGTCCGCCTTGACGTCATCTAGAGTACTGACGTCAAAGCGCATTATGGGTTTCCAGGCAACCGATTGCCACGCTGTTAGGCAGCACTTCATGTTTTATTCATGAAAAACTGACGGGTTTTTTTATCTGTGAATTACAACAATGTTTACGGTTGGTTAATCACCACCAATATCTCCGGCAAATGAACGACAACAGCAAATTCAACAACCTGGGATTCAAGAAGTGGCTGGAAATCATCGCCTCTGGAGATTTACCAACGAAACTCCAGAAGAGCGAGAACGGCGGCTTGAAATCCAACGCGAACAGCGTCGAAGAAGGCGACGACAAGAAACCGCGGAGCAGCGAGAACATCGCTTAGCCCAACGAAGGCAACGCCGCCCCCAAAGCTTCGCGAGGTTCTGCGATTTACGTATTTCTAGTTGTATATTTTTTTTATTTAATGGTTTTATAAACCATCTGTAATCTTCAAAAGCGTTTGATACGCGCGGCATTTTGAGTACTCCTGCAAGCAATGCTCATGAACGACTGACAACAAATGGCACAGCAATTAAAATTGTAAGAGAGGCTACTAAAAATCAATAAAAGAAATATAATCGCGGTTGAAACATATACAGAGACAACAATTTTCATTCTCGAAGACAAGGATTAAAGTGTCTCTAGAAATCCTGAGTCTTCCAGCTTAAAGCTTAAGTTTATGTTTTATGCCGGCTTCCCGGTGTTTGTTTTTTTCAAAGATGAACTAGAGGCAAGAAAATCACTCAAGGCTTTCTTTTACAAACAGAATCATTAGTAACTATTCTTTGGAACATTTTCTTTCTATTTGCGGCGAGAATATGCCTAAAGGCTTTTTAACGTTCTGTAAGGTTATATCAAACCTGATACTAAGTAAGTTTAAGATCATTGTCTCAAATCTTGCAAACCTTCATAAACTAAATAGCCGCATAAACTACGCTCGGTTTCATTAAATTAGATAGAAAAAAAAACAAACATCAAATACAATAATTACTCAGGCTTACCATTCGAGATGCAGCTATGTGCAATATCATTTTTCCTGTGCTTCTAAACTAGCTAGAAAATAAATAAATAAATAAATATACCGTTTATTTGCCACATTGCAGAATTAACTGAATTAAAGGGCTAAAAATTAACAATCAACAGATAATTAACACTACTACTAATATAGAAACAATAAAAGATACCTTAAATCACTATTCACATTTTTACTAGCGAATGAAATATAGGAACCTCAACGCTGGGTCTGACAACAACTCTTATCAGCGTAAGCAATATTTCTATCGTTGTCGTTGGCCTGCAAGTTGTAACTATGACCACTAGTTGCTGTTCTCGGCTTCAGGAAGTTAATGGGGGGGGGGGGGGTTATTTTGAGTCATTTTCTGAATATACTTACGCAGAGCTGAGTTCGTCTTTCTTTCTAGCTGCTAAGGTTGGTAGTATTAAGGGCATCTAAGTAACTATGGCATGGATAGATAATATGTAGTGCCCTTTTTTGAATGGACTCCAGCTTATTTCAAAGAAATTCAGGAATATCTTGCAGACTTGTACGCCATATTCTAGTATAGGTCTTATTGTTGTCAAGTAATAAACTTTGAGAATTCCCTCTCTATTAACACCCACTTTTTCAAGAATATAATTCCTCAGGGAATACAGGCGTTTCGCTACGGTGTTCCTCACCAAGAAAATATAGTCATTGACTAAGGAAAGATGGGAGCTGCATCTTATGGAGTGCCTAAGAAAATTAAACTTAAGAAAAAGCATAGGCACCGCCTTGCAGGGAACAATAGCCTTCCTTGCTTGTTGCTAGTGAACATATTTAAGGTACTCTTTAACGTTAAACCGAAACGGCCAATGTTATTGAAAATAGCCAACAAAGAATCTTCCGTCCCCGCAGCCAAACGCTTTGGGCAATTGCAACTAACCCTAGGCCATAGCTCACTATGAACCACAGTCCTCCCCGAGCTGTCCTTACTTATCAAAAACTTAACAACGTCCTCTGAAGTGCAAGAAGAAATGAGGGAGACAAAGAAACCAGGAAATCCGAAAACTGCTGTTTAGAGCAGACCTCTGATCTGCCGCTGATAGGACTTGGCTGTGAGGGTATCAAAAAGTTCTTGGAAACGTCTGGATCTGGATAGCCGTGTATGGTTCACAACATTGCATGGCACACCAAAATCTTTAAGGGACACTTGCGAACCACAAGCTTGACAAGAGTTAGCGTCAAAGTCGTTTGGGTATAAACATGCTGGGCATCGCTGAGCAGTCTTCCAAGGCGATAAAACCTAGAAGAATTGCTTCGGAAAGCACAGAGATCCCACTGTAGGTTGCGCGGAAGCCATTGACCTGAGTTTCGGGTAGGAAAAGGCAACACGGAACTTTAAGATCCATTCTGGCCCAGCAGCAAACGATCAAAAACGAGAGCCTGAAGAGTCGCCCACCAAAAAGACCTCTGTCGCAGATCCTGCACGACAAATGTGAAGGCACCATGAAAATCTTGATCGAAAATGTCTTTGCGCTTTTGCGGGGTTTCCAAAATTCGGAAACAGCTTTGCACTCTTGGGGAGTATCCGAAATTCGGAAACATCTTTGCACTGTTTGGGGGTTTCCGAAATTCGGAAACATCTTTGCACTGTTTGGGGGTTTCCGAAATTCGGAAACATCTTTGCACCGTTTGGGGGTATCCGAAATTCGGAAAGATCTTTTTTGCAATTTTTGGTGGTGTACGAAATTCGGAAACTTTTCTTTTCACTCTTGGGATGTTTCCAAATTTCGGGTGAAACCACTGATTTGTCCTCAGCAATTTTTTGCATCCGCATAATAAGAGAATCCCTTCGTCTCCTTTTTATCTTGAATTTAAGATTCTGTGAAAATAAAGAAAATTCTATCTTATGTAAGGGCGGAGTTTTAGAAATCCGCGCAAAATTTGCATTTTATTTTTTGCCCAAATTTAACTTGTTTGGTAGGAAAAACATGAAACTGCCTTGTTTAAATCAATTAGTCGGACAAAGATGGCCAATTTCCTCGCAAAAATATACCATTTTCCTCGCGTTTCGTAGTGTTTGCTCTCAATTATCCAAAAATATAATGGCACAGATTAGTTTGGAACGCGTTCTTAGAGGTTATAAAACTGAAATTACATGTTTGTGATATTTGAAACTGATATATTAATGACCTCAGTGCCATTTTATAACAAAAGTTCTCTTGAATCCACCTATTTGATAGATAGATAGATAGATAGATAGATAGATAGTTTATCTGTAAAAAAAAACTTGCAGCTACTAAGCTGAATTGTGTATTTGCAAAAGTGAGTATAATAAAATGATAACTTAAAACTGTTAAAATATATACAAAGTCATCGATCTCATTTACAAAACTCACCGAGCGCTAAAAGTCGTTATCAATGCATGATCTTACTAAAAAAAACTATTTTTGAAACGCTCGGTCTTACATTTGGGAATCGCAAAACGCCTTTTGTACCGAAGATGTTATGTAAGCGATAGGCCGGGTCATTAGCAATCGAGAGGAAGGTCTTTTTACATAAGCTAGCGAAGTGGTCATTGATAGACATAATAAGCTAAGTGTAACGGTCATAGCTTGAACTTGGTTTTGAAGCTACCCGTCGGTTTCTTCACATCATATTACTCAGCCTAATTCAGTAACTGTTAAATGTAGAATAAACATGTTTCCCATTGCATCCCCAATGAAATAAGTACGCTCCAATAAAACAACAACAGTAGGCTTTATTAACATGAATTAATGTATTAAGACAGAAGACGTATCACTAACACACTTGAGTATAATTATATTTTTCATAAGGATATATCAAAATATAACTAGTATCTTATTACAGAGATTAATTACAAAAATTATTTAGTAAGAGTGAATCACATTTATCATAAGTAAAAGGCTAAGAGGAATGATAGAAAGACATGTACGTAGATGTAGTGTCTTAGGCAAGTCACAAGCACATAGAAAAAAAAAGAAAAGAGAAAAAAGTAATTTTAAACTGAATACTTCTCATTTCATTTATATTGACGTATCTAATTTATCAACATATCAGTCGCCACTGGGAATATTTGAAATAAAGCTAGATCCAGTTATTTACCTCTTAAACAGGTTTTTAATTTGAGTTAGTACATGTTCTCTAGCTTTGACTGAAAGTCTCTTGTGATCAGTTCTTACTTTCAAACTGATCAATTGCAGTCTTACTCTTCGAGGTTTATTAGTTGTTCCAGCAGTCTAAGTTCATACTTACGGCATGAGGCTCTTAGTTACATCAGAAACTTCTGAACCAGATTAGGTGACTCGAACCCGAATTTTTGCTGGTGTAATTATCTTCTTTCTCTAGACTATTTATACGAAAGCAGCTTGGTCTTCATTGACAATCCACCATAAAACATTCATGGATCACATATATACTGAACTTTATTATGACACTATTTTTTCGCGATCGGAATGAGTACCATGTGAATTTTATTCTTTATTCGCCTGGAGCTTGCCTTTTACCGTGCGAAATTTTTCAAAAATCTATAAGAGGAATTTCTAGATATCTTGAAGGTTCTAGGTTCTATTAACTAGAAGTAATCAAACCTTTTTAAGATTAAAGTGCGTCGCCGTTATGGCGTTAAACACCCAAACTCGTTCTATCAACTACATCAGGTCTCGCCAAACCTCGATGAATAGTTAATACTTTCCCCATCAGGCTTTGATCTACCAAATATTTAGAAGAGAAAAAGATTAATCTACGAAGAAAAGGATTTAACCTTGCCTCTAAATCGCAGTGAAGTGTTACAAAAATTTTGAAGAAACTGCGCAGCGCAAATATTCGTTTATAGGAGCTGAAGATGCTCGGGCAAAGTAACGTTCAAATAAAATTCACAATAGAGACGTAACGTTACTTGCGCGCACTGACTTTGAGAGGTTCAAATAAAATTAAAGTCCACTTTCAATCCAGGTGGGTCTAGTGTCAGGTGTCTGCATATATCATTCTGCACTTGAATATGATTCGAGGGCCACTAGTTATTCAGTTGCAGCACTGTCCCGTGTTACCCTCGTTAAATAAAGTTGATTATGATTATTATGATTATTTGATGGCCTATTATACCACGTTTACGCTGACAGGAGGAATAATACGTACGAAACACGCTGCGCATGATGGTATATAATAAGACGTGACAAGCAGATTTTACACCAACAACCTCTTTCTCGAACGTGCAGAGACTGCCCACGAAGTCACAGACCACCCAACGATTCCATTAGGGAGCGTCTCCTTCCTGGACGTGCTTAAACTGAAGTCTGGACCTTATGCAAATTAATTGCTACTTCTTGCCGTATGATTACGGAAAGTTTTACCACTAATTTTTTTTATTCTGATCAAATGTCCTTTATACATTGTCCAGACCACTGGAGGCAAGTAAACTTTCCTGATTTCGAAAAAAGGAAAGTATATGCATCAGGGCGACTAGCGTGCTATGAGCAATAAAATCAGCAAATAGATTTCCTTTAAGAATTTTCAGAGCCGCAATTAGTGTTTGTAAAATACATCCTTCGTATTGGCTCGAACATAGGACGTTTAACATCGAATTCCCTTTCAAGACGCGTGAATTTACCGCACTTGGCTGTTCCCCGAAACCTTCCGAAGTATGGTAATATTCTAGAACTAGGGACCATTTTTCACTCCCCATTTTTTTCTTCAGTGTATCAGCTTTTATTCCTTTTCCATTCTTTTGTATTTGCATGTTGAGCCGTCGTCAGAGAGAGACCTTTAAGTTACAAAAGCTGATACATGGCAATTTTTTTTCATTGTTTTTGTTGTTGTTTTGTTTTTTCGAAATATTACCATATTTTGGAATCTGTAATCCATGTGTTATAATGGTTCATCAATAAAGACCAAACTGTTCCCGTATAAAAGGTCCACAGATGTCTTCAAAAATCCTGGGTCAAGCAACCTTAACTTAGATGATAAAACATATCTGAGTAAACACTAACTCATTGCGGCAATACATTCGGTATTAATGACTCTAACAGCTTGATACTGAATATTTTAAACATATATTTCAACTCTTATTGCAGGCCAGTTGCTGTAACTGACGTAGTAAAACCTAACAAATCTGGCTTTCACGGCGGTAGAAAGAGCGTGCTTGACAATCGTATTTCGATCTGTGTTTCCTTGGAACACCTGCACATTGAAAATTTAAAATTATATAGTTCAGATATGATTCAGAAAAACTTCACTGAGAAATTACTCAAACTCTGTGATCAGCATTTATAGAATTATACATCGTCCATTCATTGGTGGGACGGCATTTAACACCACCTCTATGACGGCCTGACTTCTTTATATCCTAAGTTGATCGTTGTAGAGAGAGTCGACTACATAGACAGTTTTACCATTATCTCACCTTCTCGGCATTGTTCTCTTTGTATGTATTCCAAGTGACTCCATCTTTAGACATCTGCAAAATGTAGCTTGTGGTGCGTTCGTCCATGTTCCTTGCTCCTTGTGTTGCTACAGCACATACAGACTGTACAGTACCCAGGTCAACTTGAAGATATTCTGATCTGGGACCTTTTTTGGTCCTTGGACACCATCCTCCTGCACCCCGTGCTTCATTAAGTCGACCATAGTATGGGTAATAACGTGTATTATAGTAGCTGCTAGCCGTCATTTGAGCATTTGGAATGCTGATTGGGTCTACCACACCCACGGACTGACATTCTGAAAGAAGAGTTAGCAGATATCATTTTAAGCACCCCTTAGTTGCTGAATTAGAGGTCAGTACAAGTTTTACCCCACACCTCTGTAAAGCGGACACTTGGTTCTGTCCCTTTGGTGTCCGTATTAAAGACCTTTGTCTGTATAACCGTAAATGTAATAAAATTTTAACCATAAAAGTAATAATCTGGCCCGTCATAAATGTAATAAGTTTTAAAACTCGTATGAAAGCGAGTTCGTAACGTTGTTTATGGGAACAAGTGATGTTTAGTAGGTTCTTAAAATTTCAAGAGTCATTTTGTATGATTAACAAAAAAAATTTTTTACCGCTGTCCGCCTCTGACCCTTTAAGCCTTGCGATCACCTAGGAGTTTCGCTTTCCACAGAGTGAAAAAAAAAATTTTCCATGAAATTATTAACAAAAAAACATTTTCCTACGGATTCTGGCCCAAAATATATATATATGCCCTAGGAAGAAAACAAAAAGATTTCCACCTTACATGCCGGTACCGAAAAAAATCTTGCATCTCTTAAACCTATAAGGGGAGAATTTATATAAGCGCCGCCCCTGCCCGTCTACGAATAAGCGCAGTGGTAGTCGCATATACAAGTAAATACAGTAAAAACTCGCAGATAAGAACATAAAGATTTAGGCTGGAATTTGGCATTTTAATACTCAAGTTTATAAGAACCTGTTCAGCCTGGCGAGGAAAAGAGGTTCTTATATATACAAAAGATCACCCCAATTTCGATTATCAAAATTCTGGATGTTTAACTGTAAGTGAAACCCCTAACAATATGTTCTTGTGTATATGCTTTCTTTAATTATTTCAATTAACATGATGTGCACAATATAAATAGCCCTAAATGCTTTGTTCAGCATGTTATTGTTTAGTCTGCAAGCATTCTGACTATAATTATTCAGCTTGGCAAGCATAATTATTATGTTTATTATTTAAACTACAATCATGGACAAAAGTCTTGGGACACTTTTGCGTTTCTGGGGTGTTTCTTCAATTCACACAGGTCGGACCCCTCCCCTCACCCCAGAAACAATGTTGGACGCATGTATCCAGAATTTTTTCGGAGTTTCAACTTTGTATAGGGTGGGGAGAGGGAGCACTGCAAGAAAAGTTCGAAAATGATGCACTGTTTTAAGAGGGAACCGAGAAATGACGGAAAAATGTGCATATTGCAGTACTGTCCCAAGGACTTTTGTCCATGATTGTAGTTCTAAGCCATTATGTACTAGTAGTCTAATATTTCTGTGAATAACTATGCTACAACAAACGCTGAAAAATTAAGAACCTATTAAGAACCTAATCAGCCTGATTTGTCAAAAAGTACCCTGAAATAAAAGAAACTGTTCAGCCTGATCTCGAAAATTCTAGGTTCTTATATGCGGGTTTTTGTTGTATGGTATGCGTTTTAAATGAGGGCGTTGGCCTCTAAAACCGCTTGGGTGACCGCTTTATTCCATAGGTGGTTTTGTCAGTGTCTTTGTTTGTAGCGTTAAGAACCGTAGAGAAAAGAGGATATATCCGTCAAGCAAAACGCGCGAGACACCCAAATTATCACACGCGCGAATGAAGGCGCTAGGCGAGACAGGCACGCCCTTATTTCTCGCGTCTTGCGGCTTTGTCGCTTGACGCTTGCAGGCGCGTGCACTTCCCTCACTAAATCTGAAGAAAAAGAGAGACTGCTTGCAGTCTATGACCAAGTTCAGCGTAAATTAAGAGAATCAAGAAAAGATAACCAAATACTGGCAAGATGAATTATGCACAAATTAAGATGCACGGTGCATGGTGCATCACTTATTTAAGCTGCTCAGAATCCCCTCTCGTTAAATTTCTCGTTTTGGGGGTTGTAACTGACACAATTGAATTGAAATCTTTGCGAAATATTTATACGCGAAATCTAATCACCCATAGAGAAAACTCAAACAGAAAACAAATTAAGGAACTGCCGCCTCAAGATCCATTCGAAGATTTGCAGTCCGGATCAAAGAATGGTTAGAAACTCTGCCATGAGCTACCTTCTGGGCACACTGTGTAATACATTAATTAAAAGTTATAAATTATACTTTTAGCCTGTTCGTAATTATCTGGAGATTTTAGAAACGTTCAGATGTTTTGAAGTTGAGAACTCTTATTGGATCGCGAAATTTAATGCTCACTGACTTGAAACAAGCTTAAGAGAGGATAAAGCTCCCTCTCTTGGTTGAAAATGACATCCCTCAGCAAATTAAAATACTGTCTGATCAAACTCGCGAAGTTAAGTAAATAGTAATACATGAGCTAAGGAATAGTAATACATGAAAAGCGGATTGGTTACGACAGAAAGCTTGAAGGAGCATTTTTTATTGTCACCCAATCTTATCTTGCTTTTATAACAAAAATGAACCACGGCATCTGACAACCTTTTGACAATAATAAGCTTCATTTGATTATCACATAATATTTATTACATTTATGGTCGAAATTTATTAAATTTATGGTGAGGCCAGATTATTACTTTTATGGTTAAAATTTTATTATATTTATGGTTAGTAATTTACTACATTTATGGTTGACTTTTACTACGTTTATGGTTAGTATTTCATTTATATGGTTGATTATTACATTTATGGGTGATACAACTACAACGTGAAAAATCCTAGTTGCACGTTTTGTGGAGGAAATGTCGTATATGTTCCTGTTCGCTCTTTTTTTCTTTTTTTCTTTTTAATACCCCTCATTTTCATCTTGGTGGCCGCTGGCATTTCTCGCTGCCACTATTTAAATTTTTGATTCATGTTTTTCTTCCAAAGAAATTAGTCCCCCCTTTTTTTTATTTCTCACTCTAGCTCTTTATCTGGTATCCACGTCAGTATAGACATGAAAATCCAGTCGAAAAAGGAAGGCTTGACCCTGTTGTTGTGTTTTTCTCAGTCTCTAAACTTCCGGGTGGCTATGCGATTTCGAATCATATGAATTTATTAAAAACGTAACAGCTTGACAGTATTAGTACAAGTCACGTTTGCTAAAATTTTCAGTTTATCAGGCATGTTTGCTGATTACGTGAACGGCGGAATCGAGGGGGAATGCAAATGTAGAGGCCAAGGTCGATCATCATAATACTAGCCCATAATACTAGCCCAGTGATTCTAGCTTTGTGAGGATTAGGGAACACGTGACAAGGAATATATCTTGTATGTACGTACGTAGTCTCAGAAAACTGAAATAAGCATGTTTATTATGATAGTAATTGAGCACCATTGAGATGAGAATTTGGGCGTTAAACCTTAATCCCAAGACTCACTGCGCATGCCTCCACAGACTGCCACCATCCCTCTCTTCAGTGCAGACAAATAAACTTTTGTGATAAATGGTCAGGATTGTATAATAAGAAATGCAGCTTTTTTATCTTACAAGTACAAGTTCGTCCATTTCCTTTATAACCAGGTTTGCAGGTACATGTGTAGGACCCAACGGTATTGCGACATATTGCATTGACATTACAATCATCAGAGTTACTTGAACACTCGTCCAAATCTAAAGGAAAAAGAACATTTTTAAGAAAAAAAAAATACAGCAATTAATTTTTTAAAGCATAATGGAAAGATTAGTTAGAAAAAAGGCTGAGAATAGCAAAAAAGGATGTGCCTATATCAGTTTGTTTTCGCGTAAGTAAGTAAGATTGCCGTTCAAGTACCTTTTCAAAAGAAATGAAGAGATTTGAGTTTGATATTACTTATAATTTCGTCTTTTTTAGCCTCTGCTTTTGACACTTGTTGGTGCCATCAGTTTGATGACATTCATACAAATTTCGCACTGTTTTGCAGCCTTGTGAATTGTCATTTTTTAGTTGAAAGTAGAATATAAAATGAGTAAATTAAAGAAATGGCCCACGAGGAAATCGTAATAGCGTAAACAGTGTGTTTCGTTATGACATTCAATGGTATAGGTTTTAACAATAACCCATGACCCGGAGAGAACAACTCCCGCACCACCATGCATTAAGCCTATGTCAATGAGTTTTATCGGACAGGTAAAGTTTTAGATACATTTTTTAAGCACCTTTTTCCCGCGATAATTATGGATGGATGCATCCTCCACTCGAGCTCCGTCTATGAACATATTCGACTTTATTTTTTTATTTTTTATTTTTTATTTCTCGATCCAGCTCTTTCTCTGTTATCCACGTCAGTGTAACCATGAAAATTTAGTCGAAAAAAGAAGGCTCAACCCTGTTGTTTTTTTTTTTCTCAGTCTCTAAACTTCCGGGTGGCTATGCGATTTCGAATGAATTAATTAAAAACATAACAGCGTGACAGCTAGTATAATTCAACAAGTCACGTTTGCTAAAATTTTCAGTTTATCAGGCACGTTTGCTAATTCCGTTAAATTTAGCAAAGCGTTTTATTGAATTCTCCTTTTTAATTTCACAATTTTTTTAGGAACTTTTTCTGTATTTGTAAGAGTTTTCTTGGATTAAATAGCTGATGATGATGCGTTTATCTTGAGCCTGGTAGTAAAGTACAGCAAACATGGAAATGACTGATAGGAGCTTTTCCTTTTTTGTATATTGATCGGAAGGCCCTGGCCTTAGAGGATTGTCTCAATGGGGTTAACCAATAGGCGTAAAACGGCCAAAAATTTAGTCGGTTGCCGTAAAAATTGAAAAATTTTAACCGTTAGCCGTAAATAGGGTAAAAAGAGTTAACCGTAAAAGAAATTGTTCCCTAGATTTGTCAATTTCAAGGAAAGTGAGAAACTTACTTTTGGTTGCGTCATTTATTTCCAGGCTACTTTGACCCCGTATGCAGGTTAGGCAAAGCGCCTTTTAGGTGTTCACCTAGCCCTAGGCTCCATTTCCGCCGCTCTCTCGGGGAACTAATTGTTTTTTTCATAGCGAAAATCTGGCTTCTTGCCGGGGATTAATATTTGCGATTTTCAGGAGGTCGTGTCCTCGAAATACTTGTGAAACAGCACGCACAGATGTTGCTGTTCGTCAAACACGTTGCCGATAAACAAAAACTGTTTTTCTCTGACGCTACGGTAGAAATTGCCATTCCTAGTCCCTGTGCGGCGTCTTCCCACGCCTTCTCGGTCAAGGCATTTCGGTGGCGTATCTGGGGGAAAAAAAACTCGCTCGGACCACTTGACCCGAAACGCATTAGCCGCGCGGAGTCAGTAATGAGGCGGACGGACAAGGCAACGGCAGACAGTCGTTCTGTACAGTCCTACGCTATCGATAAAAACACTGGACACGGGAATTTTGTTATTGGCCGTTTTTACACTAGAGCTAGAAATGGATTATTCGCCTGAGACTAACCCGAGAACGGTCACCCCCTCCCCCACAAACACGCTTCTCCGATTTTTTCTGAGGGGAGGGGGCAGCTGTACACAGACTATCTGAAATGGATGATCCTGCTACAAAATGTTAGTCAAATTAAAATGACGGATAAACAGACGGATGAAGACAGGCGGATTGTTCATTCAAACATAAAACCATTTCATTTTTAAATTAAGACGTATTACCTGAGGGTCTCAATGGAGTGGTGGCTTTTACCTATCTGACGCGAATTATCAAACGGATAATTCGTCTCTATTGTGAAAACGGCCATTTCATCTGTTGTAAATGAATTTCGCGCCCCGGCCTCGAGTTGGGCGTTCGCGTATCTGCTTTTGCTTTTTCACGAAGATTATTTTTAAATTGATTGTTTGACATGTCTATGCGCAAAATATTATTAGAAATGGAATACTTTATACAAGTAAATAAAAACAACAGCTTATTTCATCCCGAGATGATCCTAAGACCTTTATTTTGCTTTAAAGATACAAAAAATACAGGTTCATTAATATTTAACTCTTGAAATAAAAGAAATTCATGACAAGTAAAAAAAAATGACTGAAGAACGGCAGGAATCATCTCTTACTAGGAACTCGATTTAGGGAGAAATAATTGACCCAATGAAGTACATAGGCAACGATCCAAAACAATCACTTTTTTCAGTATTGTAAGGGAAATCACAAATTTCGACTGGAGATAATCGCTAAAGGCATAGAGGCCGCAAACTAACAATAAATGCAACCCAAAAATGACTGAATCCATATTCGCCCAGTGATTCTATAGCTTCGTGAGGATTAGGGAACACGTGACAAGGAATATATCTTGTATGTACGTACGTAGTCTCAGAAAACTGAAATAATCATGTTTATCATGATAGTAATTGAGCACCATTGAGGTGAGAATTTGGGCGTTAAACCTTAATCCCAAGACTCACTGCGCATGCCTCCACAGACTGCCACCATCCCTCTCTTCAGTGCAGACAAATAAACTTTTGTGATAAATGGTCAGGATTGTATAATAAGAAATGCAGCTTTTTTATCTTACAAGTACAAGTTCGTCCATTTCCTTTATAACCAGGTTTGCAGGTACATGTGTAGGACCCAACGGTATTGCGACATATTGCATTGACATTACAATCATCAGAGTTACTTGAACACTCGTCCAAATCTAAAGGGAAAAGAACATTTTTAAGAAAAAAAATACAGCAATTAATTTTTTAAAGCATAATGGAAAGATTAGTTAGAAGAAAGGCTGAGAATAGCAAGAAAGGGTGTGCCTATATTTTGTTTTCGCGTAAGTAAGTAAGATTGCCGTTCAAGTACCTTTTCAAAAGAAATGAAGAGATTTGAGTTTGATATTACTTATAATTTCGTCTTTTCTGGCCTCTGCTTTTGACATTTGTTGGTGCCATCAGTTTCATGACATTTATACAAATTTCTCACTGTTTTGCAGCCTTGTGAATTGTCATATTTTAGTTGACAGAAGATGATAAAATGAGTAAATAAGAAATGGCCCACGAGGTAATCGTAATAGCGTAAACAGTGTGTTTCGTTGTGACATTCAATGGTATAGGTTTTAACAATAACCCATGACCCGGAGAGATCAACTCCCGCACCACCATGCATTAAGCCTATGTCAATGAGTTTTCTCGGACAGGTAAAGTTTTAGATACATTTTTTAAGCACCTTTTTCCCGCGATAATGGTGCATGCTCCACTCGAGCTCCGTCTATGAACACATTCGACTTAATCTTTTTAATAAAGATTTTCTAAATTCGTGCGCCAGAGTCTTTTTCGTTGATAACTTGATGACCAAAGAAATAACGTAATGAGGGTACATAAAAGTTTCTCCCTCAAGGTTATGAAAACTTAGTTTCAATTGATTTACGATGCCTCTTTTTACCATCACAGGTTCGTCCGTTTCCTCTATATCCGGCTTTGCACTTGCAGATGTATGACCCTGCGGTATTTTGGCAAAACAGCATTGACGTCGCAGTTATGGTAATCAGAAGCACATTCGTCCACGTCTAAATAAATATTCAGAAAACCTTTATTTCATAAAACATATATTAAAATATAACCAATTATCATTGGTCATCGCAAAGTCAGCCTTTGCCTGCGTCGCAGACGGTCTAACGGACTATATTTATGAATGCGTGGGCCGGCTGCAACGCAGGCTAAGTCAGCCTCCGTCAACAATATTTTTTTTGTTTAATGGAAAGTGAACATCGGTACATTAACAACCTTTAAAGAGCCTATGTCCCGCTATTTCTTTTTAAAAAGCCAGAACTCTTTTCGCGTCAATTGAAATCCAAAAATAACTGTTAAGTTTTGTTGTTTGATACTATTCAGTTTAATCAATGAAACTGTTTCCTGTCTCCTGTTGCAGTGAACGGATAGCAATGATGGACATGGTTTGAAACTTGAAATAGTTGTGCCTAACTTTTTTAAGTTTTAATGTTATGCCTGCCAAACTCACCAAAAAAATATTATGGCTAGAAGTGCTCCCTGATGAAATTTGCCAATTTTTTTTTTTTTTTTTTTTTTTTAATTTTCTCTCTAATTATCACAGGATCACTTTTAACATGGGCAAAAGCACTGATTGAAAAAAAAATATTGACTTTAAAAAGAAAAACAAAAACAATCGTTTCCTATCAAAGAATTGATGTTGTCCAGCTTTACAATTTTTAACAGGTGAACCCATCAGCTGGACGTTTTAGGAGAGATATCCCTGGGTGAATAATTCATGTATAAAAATCGGCAATTTCTATAAAATTTAAATGAATATTACCCTTAAAACAAGTAAAATTGTAGCAGTTATCGCAGGTACATCGTTCCAGGTATATCCATGCCTGGAACCGAGAGTGTGCACAAAGTCTTCATTTTTCCAGTTATTTGGTTGGTTTCTTGCCCAGAACCTGAAACTGCTTAATTCTTTGTTGGTCCAAACGAATGATCCTTGCACGCTCCGATCATTGAGTCCAATCCAGGATTTTTCACCGTTATGGCGGTGCTGGATGTAAACATTCTCTTTTTGGTTGTAGATCGTTACGAGACTAGAGCTCATGGCGGAACAATTTGATACAGCGGTCAGCCATGTGGCGCATGCCTGACTTGTGATGAAGCAGTAACCGCCGAAGTAGCTCCACCCTGGCTTGCATATTTCTGTAGATAAATTACAGCGGATGATATTTCATGCAAAACTTGCAAAGGTAATAAAAATGTGGCGAAGAAGAACTAAGGAAATCAGGGACACAAACCGAGGTACAGTATAAAAGCTGCTGTCAAATGTTCAAGAAAATCAATCGCCCAACTTAACAAGCCTTAAGGTTGATTAATCCACTGTCGCGTAATTTTTACGCGCTTAAACAAAATAGAGGTAATGTATGGAAAGTAACGCGTAAGCGTAAAAGTTGAACCTATTACAGCTCAATCTTTACGTTTACGCGTGGCATTTGATACAATGCCTCTATTTCATTTACGCACGTAAATTTTACATGCATTCGCGCGAAAAATTACGCGACAGTGGTAGTATTTTTCCGCTCGAACGCACGTAAAATTTACATGCGTAAATGAAATATAGGCAATGTATGAAAGGACACGCCTTAAACACGAAAATATACGCTTGGCCTTCCATACAATGTTTCTATTTTAAGTGGATTGGTGGAACTGGATTAAATCTTGAGCGTTTATTGCTCCTCAGAGTTTCATGCGTCTTGCGAAGCAATTATCAGGCAACTGTCAAAATTAAAGGTTGCAATCAAAGATATAGGGAAAACAGAACAGTTAATACTAGGCGTGGGGCTTGGCGTATAGTGCGTGGCGCGCCATACCGTTAATAGTCGGATGCTTATATAAAATCATGTGAAATTTGCGACAAAATCTAATGATAAAATTAGGGCAGTGTTTACTAGAAATTTCTTTGAGTGAAACTCTGGTGTTAATCCAGTTCCATCAGTCTACTTGTCAGTCTGCTCTAGTTCAGCTATTGAGCACTCTTATAGTCGACGAGGACATCACTCTGGTACTTCATTTTGTTTCTACTTTATTTACGCGGGTAAACTTAACGGGCGTACGCAAGGAAAAATTACGCTACAGTGGAAATCCACCTTTACGTCACCTTCGGATATTAAAGAATGGGGTCTACGGCTCCAGTTCCAGCGTGCGCATTTTTCGGAACTTTTGAGAACGTTAGAATTTTCAAGAGCACAAGAGAAGAGAGGGGTTTTCGATCCATCTCACCTGATAAGACCATGTATTGTATAGAAAGAGGATCATATTTAGACACATACAATTCCTTGAAACAAACTCTTGCCCCTGTCGTGTTGATGTACTGTGAAATGAAGAACAGACGCGTGGTTATAACTTTAGAATTGTAGATACAAAGATCTTGCTAAGTAAACCTTTCCCCTCACTCCGGTCACTTGTGCGTCTTGCTGGATTTTTGAAAACTTTACTGTTAAAATAGACCTTTTCCTTCAACCAGTTTTTTTCAAATCTCCATAGTAGCTAATGTAAAAAAATCAAGGGTGCAACCATCAGTTTTACTGTTCTTCCTCCTTTCTTTCTCCTCTTTGCCTCTCTTATTCTTCTCTACTTCTCATCTTTTCATTCACTTGGTGTATCGAATGCAAGGAAGCTGCCTTTTTAGCCTCTTCTCAGTCAAATGACTGCCATTTTGGTAAAGATGTCTTCATAAATCCGGCTAGACAATATAATAATTTGTTTTTATGACCCTAAAAATTACTTTTTTAAGCTAACAAGTACGAACAAAATCAGATCCCTTGTAGACGCGTAATTATTGTTTTAAACTGGGAAAACATTTGAAATTGTAGATAAAAAATTTTACCATAAATATAAGTGCTCCAGTAATAATAAGTTACCCAAGAGTACGGGGGTGACCAAAATCTCTTTTGTTGTCAGTAACCACTCAACAGCGATCTGCTCACAAATAATAAGAGGGTCTTAATGGAGTATTTTGACGGTTGACGATTAAATTTTAGAGCTTTTGACGGTTGACGGTGGTATAAAGTTGAAATTTAATTCAAGAGTTTTAGTAAATATTAACTTCTGTATAAATTTATATTAACTGTTGTGTTTTGGAGGTTGCTTGGCTTTTCACTCATAAAATTTTGAAATAATTTCAGATATAAGCAAGTTCTAAGGTCGTTGTAAAACTAGAAGAGAGCATGGAAACTGGTTTTTCAGTCTGGACCTGGATTCCCAGGCTTCAGGAGCCAGTAGTCCATGACGATCACCCGAAATACTAAAAAAATGCAAGATTGAAATGTCTTGAAACTTTTTGACGGTTGACCACCTTGTATGAAGAGACCTAAGCAGAACATACCATGAGTTTTTAATGGTGCACTTTATTATTTGGTGCTTGTTGGGTTCTGTTGCAGTAATCATTCCTCAAACCCCTCAAAAGATCCCGAAAAAGGAATGTTTTGGTATAAAAAAAAAAGCCCAGCAAAAGTACTCAATAAGGCTTAAAGGCAAAGAAAGTTCTCCTTGTCTCACCTCAACCCAAGCAGTTATAGAATTGTGCATTGGATCCAGATTTCCACCAGTTGAAGAATGGTTCGCTGATACAAAAACACTCGGAGCGCTTTGATAAGCCATACTGAAGTAGATATCCTAAAACAGAATCATTTTATGTTTTAATAAAATAAAACAGAAATAACATAATTCAATTTGGTTGAATGAAAAAAGAAAAGCCACTGACCTTACAGAACGCATTGTTAAAATCTGCTGGAGGATTGTTGGAATTTGCAAAGTAAACAGAATTCTGTTCTGAGAAAAGAGGCTTCTGGGAAGTGGAAAACGCCAACCAATTCTATAGGAAAAAAAGGAAAAGAAAGTCGTTTTCATTTTATGAGCATCATAGTGTTGTGTGTCCTGTCATTTGCGCCGTTTTTACCGCAGTGTAAGTAATCTGTCTAGTCATCTCACGCCATGTCACGTTATTTGCTATCGTTATAAAAAGCTAAAACGTGTTTTCGCATCAATTGCATTCCAAAAATAATGGTCAAATTTTGTCACTAAAGACTACTTTTCGGCATTGAAACTGTTTCCTGTCGTCTGTTGCTATGCGGGACGGCAACGGTGGACATGAGATGGATTAAAACTTGATAAAGTTTTAATGCTATACGCTTGCGAAAATCATTCAAAAAGTTATTATCATAATGGCTATTGCTCCATGTCGAGATTTATTTGATATCTTCTTCATACACCTGTAGCTCGAAAAAGCTTCTTTTGTATGGATTAAGAAGCTGAGTTGACTTCAGCACAGAATTGACATAAGACCGTATTTGATGATCCTAGTGATATAGGCCGTTTATAACCATCTTCAAGTCAAACGGAGCTTCAGTAAATCCCAATTTTTTCCCTGTTTACTTAGTATTTTGTACTTCTCATCTGTTAAAAAGAAAATTTACTTCAATTGAAACTTATTTTTATTATTTTTTTTGCCTGTTTTAAGCAGTTCCCACTTAACTTTTTGATCCGCTTGTTCTCCAAAGGCAGTAATTCATCAACATTAAAATACTTTACTCACTACATAAATATCCTCATGAGAGCCTGCGTAATTTTCAAGTTCCCTCAAACATATTTTACAGGAAGATGCTGTGATATCTTCCAACCAGACACTGGCGGCGTCTCTCTTCAGTCCAGCATCATGATGTGCCACCGTCACAAAAACAAAGGGCGTCTGGGAAAACTCGCCCTATAAGAGAAAAAGACCGAATTTGCAGCTTGGTAGTTTAAGAAATCTTCCAAACGTACAAATAGACGGATCTTGAAATCAAAAACAGGATGAAGCTCTTTTTGTAAACTGAAAAACGTTTTTAGTAAGTGTTTGTTATTTTTTTTATCAGCCAATGAGCGAAAAGATCAAAACATGCACTCTTCGTTTTCCCGCCTGAGAATACCCTAATATGGAGAAGGCATTGTTCGATTGGCCAATCGTGTTGCAATATGACGTCAAAGCGGAGTATCGAATGATTTCTAAAAAGTTCTTGGGCATGCGATTGATCAGAGTATAGAGAGGAGAAGTCGTTTCGGCATGTTGCCCTGATAGCAAAAATTTTGGGTGACAATAAACCGAAAAAGTCACTTAAAACACTACTCGCACTATTTCAAACTTCACCGATCTTATTCACTTTCATTTAATTTGGCAAATCTTGGCTTATCTATCGTTATCTAAGTTTAGAAAATGAAAGCAACAATTTTTGTGTTGTGTTCACCTACTCCATAAAGCGGGCTCGTAAAATTAGGAAGTTTCATGTCGTAGTGGTGCAACGACGGCAAAAAAATGTACGAAATAGCGTGATGACGTGTAGAGTTGTTGTTTGTTAATATAAACATTATTTTTTACCGATCTCCTTGCCGTCGCCGTCGTCGTTGGTTTTATGGTCATCCAGAAAAAGTGTTACCATTGTAACGTGTCGTCATAATTCTCTCTATTAAAGTGTTTTCACCCGAGCGTTTGCTTAACCAGCCAAAGCCATGCGCGTTCGTATCCGTTCCGATAAACCATTAAAATCGCTTTTTTTTCGTTCGTTTGTTATTTCTGTTGTTCGCGTCATACGAAAATCGCTCTTAGACTAACGATTAAGAACAGTACAAACCGTAGGAAAATTGACAGTCTCGCAGGTCGTCCCAGTCCACCACTGTGAAATGCGTTGCACTCCTGCTACCCCACCCACGGGAGCACCTTGGTAAGCCAGCCAGTCTACCGTTACGTTAGAATAAGACATTCGCTCGTTAAAACCTGCTGTCATCACACACGCGGTAAATTTTTCGTAATTGACATCCTCAACCCACGATACAGAGGCATCATGAACATAGGACTTATCACTGGTATCCAGATGATTGACAGTTATCTGAGCTTCAATAGGTTTGTCAGGATAGAACACCAAGGGCTCCAGACTTATAACTTGACAAAATGAATACCCCAGGGAGGGAGTGTGCGGCATGCTGCGACGGCCAAGCTGTAACGGAAATCCTAAAAAGACAACGAATGGGCGTTTAAATCCTAAAGAAAAGAATTGAACATAAAATATGGTGCAAACTATCCTTCTCGTATTAGCCACATCGTCCCTACATACACAAGCTTTTTTTTGTAGTAGTGACATAAAGCCGCCCACCTAAAACAACCGTGATTTAATTTGGCTCTGAAGATTGACTCAAACCCCTTTTTGAATTTTGAGAGTGATACACACATACGGCACCTATTGTGTCGAGGCGGTTAAATAGACTTAACAAGAGAGGATTGGTCGTTGCAGATGTATTATTAAAAAGGTCAACAGATAGCTTGCAGAATTTAAACTCAAGAGAGGGGTCACTCCGCCTGACAGGCATATAATTGCAGCCTTATGTTCTCTTATCGGATCTACTGCTACTTTTGTTAACCTCCCAGTAAGATACCTCTTCAGCGGTCCTGAAAAAGAACAGAGCTGTGGTGTTCTTAAGCAGCTCTCATAATTTGCAAAAGCTACAAAGCCAGAACCGCCCTAATTATCAAGTCGTTAATCAAAACTTTTGGAGGCACTACAATGTATTTTTCCGTGCTAGCAGGCAGGGGTCTCTTTATCTCTGTAAGCAAGGAAATTACCATCTTGCTATAATGCTTTTTAGTGAAGTTTACATGTGAAAAAATAGGACGCCGCCTTTTGTGTCCTATTGTTCCTCATGCAGACATATATGATTATGCCAACCACAAAGTATTAATGAAAAGTAAATGTAAATCAAGTTAATCTTACCTTCACAGCTACCAGGATGCTGTATTGTAAAGTTCAGCTGCAGGGAACACATTTCTTGTTCAAACAGGCATTTATTATCATAAGTGGTGCCGTTTGAGGAGCAAACTGGCTCTTGATAGGATGGACAACGGTCTACGCAGACGCAGCGAGCATCATGGGGCCCCATTGCCTTACAATAACCATAGTGGCCACATGTCACTTCAATGCAAGGATCCAAGTCTAGCATCATGGAAAGGAAACGACAGTCAATTTTCAAAGTAACTCTGTGAAGTTATAACTGAAGTAAACCTTAAGCTAGAAACCAGAGCAAAGAGAAATACTGTCACACTCGTACTGCGCGTAGACTGGCAGTTATCCCATGCCATAAAGAATACAGCCAATCAGAAAGCTTGAAACAATTAAAAGAGCTCATTCCCCCATGCTAGAAAACTGAAACATATTGTGCGGTATGTAGCCTCTCCTCCCCTCAGGAAAAATCGGAGGGGTGGTTCTGTACACAGGCTGCGCGGTATATAACGGGCGTATTTCACGAAAAAATCCCAGCAATGCTTGCGGCCTCCACATTTCCCTGTCGAAAATAGGGCAGATAGCGACGGGCAAAACGTTTCATTCTATCAAGCTTTGTAGAAGTGGTTTGTAAAATGCCCTATAAAACCGGAGATTTAACCAAAATTTGGACGTCTTGAGAGTCAAAGTTAAAACTAATATTAAACGAAATCAAACGTTAACAGAAGTTTAGGAATTTTCCTTAGCTAGAGCAACAAAAGCAAACGTTTAACTTACTTAGAAACAACAAGTCCCTTCAGAAACATTTGACATATGTTTCTGTCATTTTCTTTAGTAAATTACAAACATTATTCATTGACAAGCTGTCGATCATTTGGACGCTGTTGTTGTGGCAGACTAAATGTGATATTAAGAGTGACTTTCTTCGAGTTTTATACTTGTGATTACGTAACTTTTATCGTTGTAGGATAATATTGCATTAGTCATTAGAGTTTTGAAGAATAATCCTTTTTTGTTTGTTTAGTGGAACATAAGTATTTACAGGAACGCTTAATTGATGTAAAAATTGTAGTGGTATAAGCGTGTTATTTTAAATAATGCTTAATGTGTTATTTTAGTGTCATGTGTTTGCTCGACTTTGTTTTGTGCTATAATGCATGTTTTGTGCTAAAGCGGACTCACTGTTGTGGCGCGGGTTTTGTCACACTGATAAACAAAAACTATTATCTCAGAGCACCAAACACAAAACTGGGCGAGATAGGATTTAAACGGAATCCTCTTTCTGAAGAGACCTTTGAACAATTTTTTTCTTACCTCCAATTACCAAGTAATCGACTGTGATAATATTCTTCGTATTTTCGTCGCTGTTGTAGAGTTTGATGCAAATCTCCATGTCCTTTCTGGATGTAAACTAAGGATAAAAGTATGGTAAGCACAGTATAAATCCAGGTTAATTGATGTTAATAGTGGCCTTTTTAGTCACGTTTATCTCTCTGAGTTCCTCTCGTCCCTTTAAGTTTGACAATTGCATAACTAGCTAGTTGCTCAAAGATGGTTTTTACTTTTTACGAACCCGAATAAATGCCCAGACTCTGTGCCAACCGTTTGAATTTGAATTTTCTACATATGCTAGAGAACGAATTGAAATTGACAACGGATATCCGAAACTCTGTACTCTTTGAAAATATTCGAAATGAAATGTCAGTCTTACTTTGGGTTTCGTGTTGGTGCTATTTTGAACTATCTTTTTGTTTCACGAGTGATTTAAAAGCCGTACTTCCAATAACTCCATATCTAAGCAGACAGTAAAGGAGTGACACGACACAAACACAAAGTCAAGCTCAGTCAGTTAGGTTCAAGTCTTTTAGGAATTTAGGAAACATTCTCTTTTAGTATAATTACATTGATGACAATCGAAAATAGAGCGCAGTGATTGGCTAGGAGCTTCGCTTTATCCCGCTATAATCACCGCGCGGTGATTATAGCATTGAAGGCTAGCATTTTCAAAACGGCAGCCAGATTTTTTGATGTTTCGGGGTCGGAAATTGATCAATAATTTTATTTTCTCGAATAATCATCAATGTAATTATACTAAAACAATTAGTCGCCTCAGGCGACGTGAATATTGGCGAATAGTCACCTCGACTTCGTCTCGGTGACTATTCGCCGATATTCACGTCGCCTGAGGCGACTAATTGTTAAGTATACTAATAAAGCCGGATCTGAATTTTAAGTGCGAGTTCTGAAAAATAGGGTTGTTCGGAAATATCATGATTACTCACGCTACATCAAGCAGAGCAAAACCTAGCACTGACTCGCTTACTCGCTTAAAACTGTCATAAATATTGAAAATTTCGTAATACATTTATAATTAATTCGATAAAGCGCGAAGTAAAGGATTCGCCACGCTCAGGAATGTATCAAAGTTGACTTTTTTTGACAAGATTGGGCACGCAAAGTCTGTAGGTTTTCGGTTTTTATTCGGCTATTTGACGAAGTGAGAGCCGAATTAGTTCGAGATATCTCGAGATAACTTCGACTTCTTTCTTTAATAAATTCTTTAAAGATTTATTATTTTGGCTTTCCCGGGGTTTGAACCGACTCACCTGAGAAATAGTTATGAAATGGTTCACTAGTTTCGGGACAAGATTAAGTTTGCAAGTTCGTGACATTTCGGCTTGTTTCGGCTATTTCACGACATGAGACCGGACTGCTTCGGGACAGGCTGAGCGTCGCGAATCCTTTACTTCGGAAATCGCACTTAAAATTCAGATCTTTATTGATACAAGAGAATGTTTCCTAAATTCCTAAAAGACTTGAACCTAACTGACCGTTGTTATTGGGTATGAAGACTTCGTCGGATAGATAGAATGCTCGGGAACTTTGTAATTTATTCAAATTGAAAAGACATGGTAAGCAGGCATGGGAAAAAGAAACAACAAAGCATGTTTAGGAAAGTATTGGTCAACTACACCAACTATACTGACACTACGGCTGCATCAGCTATAACAAACTACTCTGTGATTGTGCGATGAGTTCAGAATCCTCACCTCCACCCAGGCTGTCATTGCATCACATGCAGATCCTTGAGAGCTGACATTACTGCCGTAATAGCTGCGTTTTGGTGTCAACATCACCACTGGAGGACCAAAGAATAAGCTTGTGAAGTTCACTCTCTGAAATAGGAAAGAAATAGGTTGTTAGCATGAGACATTCATGTCAGGAGCCCATCTCTTTTTGTGACGCCTGGGTCACAGGGTGTTGGGTTTCCTTCAAAGCCAGTTAACTCTCGGCACCGTGGCGGGGGACTGAGGGGCAGGGGATCCAAACCTCGTCCACTGACTCTTGTACCTTGCATTTCCGGATTCCGCCCTTTTTTCTCCCGATTCCCCACACCCTGTCATTTCCCACCAGTAGGCAATCAATGCATGACGCAGGCATTTCCAGCTGTTTTGGATAAGATCAGTGATGCGCCAAGCTATGAAAGTTAAATTAGTCAAAGGAAGGTTAAAAAAGGATTTATAAAATCAACTGTCATGCAAATGTGCCCACGATTTGGATACAGCGAATTTTGCTCAAGAAATTTAAAAATAGGCCAAGTCAGTTCAAGAGTTCAACTCCTGAAAAGTCCAGTAGTTTGGTATTAGTTTTCTTTTTGAATCTAAACGTCATCAAAACTTCAGGCAAGAATCATTTTCCTGAGACGACATAATGCAAGAGAAGGGGATGACTGAACAAGGAAAATCATATTTTTTTTGGCCAAATCAACACAAATCAGCTATCCTTTAGCGTTTTTACCTTACCTGACAAAAAGCGAGGCTGTTTTGTTGAGAAGTGTTGTTGGCAAACACAAGGTTCTCCGTCAAAGTGACGTTGTCCAGGGACACCTCGGTATAAGCCATCCAGTTCTTAAAGAAAGGGAAAACAACAGGAAAAACAATAACCATTATTTTAAGGTGGCATAGAGCGATTTTCGTATGACCTTGAGATGAAAACGCGCGAACAAAACAGAAACAACAAACGAACGGAAATAGAGCGATTTGATTGGTGTATGAAACGGATACAAACGCACCTGGGTTTTGGTTGGCTAAGCGAACGCGCGGGTAAACAAACTTCATGCCCGAAGAACTTTCTAGAAATTTCTTTGACGTCATACTGCAACACGATTGGCCAATCGAACAATGCCTTCTCCATATTAGGGTTTCTTTGGCGGGAAAACGAAGAGGCCATGTTTTGATCTTTTCATCCATTGGCTGATGAAACAAAGAACGAACACTTACCGAAACCTTTTTTCAAGGTCATACGAAAATCGCTCTAATACTCAGCAGTTATTTGCAAACTAAAATTCTTGCATTACATATAGCGCTAAATAGTAATAAGAAAACTTGATTGAAAATGGGTTAAAAAAATTAAACAAAAAAAACAGCCAAAGTCACGATACTCACAACTTTAATGTTTTTGTGAACTCCATCAAAAATTTTTGATTCTTTGAGACAAATCTTAAAACCATCCTTGCTCCAGTCCTCCATCCACACGGCCATTGCATCTTGAGGTCTCTCTGGAGTCTGGTGACTAAGGGTTACAAGTATGACTGGGGGTGACAGGAAAGGCTGAAAACAATAGAAAGAAGCCTTGTTACTCTAAAAACAAATGTGGCACAGTGGCGATGTACTTATCTCTCTTAAACTCGCTAAACCACCAAAAAATAACATTTATAATATTTTAAGGGTGTCTTTGTTCTTCTCGTGTCATGACCTCAGATTAAAAGGAAATCATAGAGACTTGTTTGGATTTTCCACAAACAAAATAGTAAGGCCGAATAAAGCTAACAGTCTTGAATCCTCCAAATTTCATTAGAAACAACTACAAGAGAAGGTTACCTGCTGGAAGTTGACCTGTTTGCACTTTGTTCCTGTGCTCCAATTGCTTAAGGAAGTGGTTCCTATTTTTGCCCCAGAAGGTGCAGATTGTGTTGCTATCCAGTTTACCTCTGCTGTGTTATTAGAACCATCACTGTATTCTAAAATACAAGCCTTGAAACCACTATTGTCTACTGACTCCACCCAGATGGCTCCCCCGTTACCACGAGTTGGGCTTTTGATAGAACGACCCAGAGTCGCTAGCACGGTAATTTTTTGTCCTCCATGGAAAGGCGTTGCAAATGAGATCCTCTGGCAAGCGAACAGCCCTGGTGAGACTGTGGTCACGTTTGCCTTACCAGCTCTAAAATTGGCAGCTAAAAACCAAAAACAAAAAAGCAACACAAGGTCATATTTAAATGAGTCGATCGGAAGAGCTAATTGTACAGTGTATGAGCACTTAAAGAAACTTAAATAGCTCAACAATTGTTTTTTTGCGCAAGTTAATTTCTCCCTTGCTTGAGTGCCCCACCCTAAAAGCAACTCTGCTTTTTCTACCCCTTAAATACCACTGACCTGAAAAATAAAGCAAAATTCATCGTGCAAAAGGAATTGTAAGTTTTTATACCTTCAGTGACTTGGACAAGCAGCAGTACTACGAAGAGGGCGCAGCATAGATACACTGGGACATGGTGCAAGTCAGACATCTTCGACTTAAATGAATGGAAACTTTTCTTGAGCAATCCTATATGATGTGCTGTCAGTACATCACTGCATTAAGTGCCTGAACGTATAAACAACACGTAGACGATAATAGAGCTTGTTATCATTATGCTGAAAACATGTTGGAATGCGGAGGGATGCTGAAAGGCCTCATCTCTCTAATAAACGTTCCACGGTGAAGTGCTATTGTGAGGCTTTGTTTGCAAATTTCAGACACTGTTGTCTCAAAGCTGCAAAATTAACTCCGTCTTTTATACTGTCAAGTCATTCGCTTTCTGTTTCGTGTTTTTTTATTTTTATTTATTTTTTATTTTTTATTTTTATTTTTAAATTTGAGCACTTTCTAATTTCCCGGTACAAACTCAGTCAGACAATCACATTCTCAAAACCCCTTGTGATTGGTTGTCCTACGAACAGCAGAAGCTTCAGTTCATTACTGTATTATGATAATCAATTAAAATTGCAACCATGATAAGCCGCATCATTTATATCCATGAATATCTACTTCTACATGAGGTTTAAAGGCTTAGCTGTCTCCTAAAATGAGAGTCTGGCTTTAATGCTAGCGAGGTCATGCTCGACCTGTGAAGTAATTTGGGTGTTCCAGCATTAATGAAAAAAATGGCACGTTTTCAAGCTTGAGACACGTAGTGTTACGAAAGAAAGAATTGGGCAGCAAGATCGCTGAAAATGTAGATCTTCGATTTCTGTTTATGCCAATTATCTAAATAAACAAATAGAGCTATTCTTCACTAAACCAAAACATTTTTAAAACAGAATATTTGTTGTTTTTGGAACCAATGTACTCTCTTTTGCCGCCAATTAGAGGTGTTTATAGTTAAATTTTCTACAATACCACGCCGACCCGTTATACCCGTTATACCCGTTATACCCGTTTTCCAGTTATATATAGCGCAGAAGGATTGGTAAGAGCCCTTTTTAAAGTAAAGTTCCGGTTGAGAAGTTAACCATTAATTGGGTAACTGACGGATAGCAGAGAGAAACAAGAACAAATCATCATCGAAATAAGCTTTATGCTATCTGGAATCGGGCTCTGGAACTTGGGAAATTGGGACGGTTTTTATAAAAGGTTAATTTTCTCCAGTTATTATTATTCATTACTCAGTGAGAACCGTGTGGTTTGGCTGACTTCGGAAATCTATATTCCTTCACCGCTTAATTGTTGATGCAAACTGGACCATTCAGTTCCTGGTTAGCTGGGATAATGTATCACTCTCATGTAAGGTAATCCGGTATTCTGGAATCCTCAAAATTTTCGCATTTGCAATCCAAAATCTTCAGCTTTGCAATCAGATCAGGGAATACTATAGCACTGTGTGCTGGTGACTGTAAGACCTCTCTTGTTCATAGCCCTCCGGACCATGCCTTATTTCAACGTGACCTTGATAATCTCTGCAGCTGGAGTCGACTAAACAGTATGGATTTTAATATCAGGATGTATAAACTTTTAACAATTATTCCTCGAGCTCGAATGAGCTCTGAGTCAATAGCCCATGAGACCGAAGGCCGACTGGGCTATTGACTCAGAGGCCAGCCATGATGGCGAGGGGAATAATTGTTTTAGTAAAATCCAACTAGTTGGTCAAAAATATCGAGACAAATTAACTTTAGCTAGCAAAACGCGATTCAGCCGCCATTGTTTTGGTTTTCAAAGCCCGCGCTTTTCACTACTAGTAGGCTATAACATATAGCCTAGTAGTAGCTCAACCAATCAGAACGCAGCATTGATAATAGACCACTAGTTGGATTTTACTAAATGAGGATATCCAAGAAAAAACAACCCTTGGAAGCAAACCTTCAGTTATGTATGACTTATCCTTAGATATTGTTTCAGAGTTCAAGGACCTTGGTTTTCTTTGAGTCATAACCTCTCCCGCATGGAATTCCCACGTCAATCGCATGGTTTCCAAAGCAAACAGAATTGTTGGGTTTAATCTCGCGTTCATGCAAAGGTCTATTTGATGTACCCAAATTGAGGACTACTCTTATTGCCTAGTAGTGGAACTGCCGGGTCTAGTTGGATGTTTGTAACACTGCGTTTGATTGTTTTGCATTTTTAATTGTATATAGGACATAATATTAATGTTATTTAGTATTTTCACGTAAATAGTATCTACGGTGTTGCGCCTTGTATGGGGTCTCTGACTCTTGCGCAACTCCATTGGCTCTCATTAGTTATTAGTTGTTGTTTCTTTTTAATATTATTGTCATTATTATTATTATTTTTGATTAGTATTATTAGTTGCCATAAATCGTAATGAATAAATAAATAAATAAAGCGGGTGTCTAGGTTCGACTGCACCTGTTATCCGAAATTCAAAGCGTGAAATCCAGAGTGCAAGACTGTCTTACATTGCTTCACATCGGGCGAAATGTAACCGTGAGTACTACTCTCAAGGTCAGTAGCAGCCCCCCCGGTCAGTAGAATGTGACATGCTGCGAAAAATCATATGGAGTAACACTGTTGTTTGACCGCACTGCTTTTTTGTTATTTTCCAGAGACGCTGCTTACTGTGGTCAATATTTGGAAAAAAAGAAGTGAGATTGAGATTAGTAGTTTTGTCGTGAGGCCGTGAGGGAGTGTGCTAATGGTGGTACCCAATTCTCGGTTAACTATATTTTTTTCGGCCAAATATCAGTTAACTAATATTTTTTGGCCAATTCTCAGTTAACTACTAATTTTGGTTAGCTATTAACTTTCACTTTCCTACAGCAAGTATTATTCCCGTCATAACCCGACTTTTCCTCCTTTCAGCAAGTCAATCACTTTTGCGGTAGGCCCTACTAAAATCAAGGTATATTTTTACATGAACTCTGTCACTAGTAAAATTATCACCAGGCATGATCTCGTATTGATCTTCCAGACATGGTCATGCATGTCCTGCCATAAACTACTTCAAACATCACCTTCTTCGTCGGCACCTTCATTATCTGATCAGAATCAGTCTTGTACTTATCTGGTTGTTATATGTCCTGTATCTTGTTGTTTGCCTACGTTTCAATCCATTTTTAATCCTTGCAATCAATTACAACAGACGACGAGAAACATTATAGGGGTGACGAATGGTCTTTGCGAGCATGCCGAGCACTGCGATGTTTTTTGCGAGCACGAGCAGAAATAAAAATTTGCTTTGCGAGCTTGCGAGCAACGCAAAAATTTGGGGAGCACGAGCAAGCGAGCACTCGTTTAAATTTTAATGGACCATTCATCACCCCTCATTATCAATGCCAAAATATAGTCTTAAATAACAGAAATGGACCATTATTTTAATTTGGAATTCAATTGGTGAATTTAATTACTGTTTAATTTGCACCGATATAGGAGAGACATAGTTGAGAGTGCTGACAAATGTATGATGATATGACACCGGGACAATTCTACTTTTCGTGAGTGCGGCAGCCCGCTTCGACGAACTCGTAGTTATTTTAAGCAATTGCTTTACTGTGGTTCCAAAGTCTTGGGCGTAGTTCAAAGCACTATTTAGGTTGCACCTCCAGATCTCTTCTTTGGTGGGTTGTTTAAAGAAGATAAATGCTTTTCTAGTCTTCTCTATATGCTTTCATAAAACTGGTCACAATAAATGATGTTTAGATAAAATCGTTGGGCAAATTGAAAATGACTTAGAAAAGCGGTTTTGTTAAACACTGGCTAGACTACATTTGAATATTTGGCCCTAAATGTTTCATGTTGAAGTGAGAAACCAGCGTAGGCTTTCTACCTGCGCTGTCAGAAGTATTTTGTACCTCGATACAGATTTTGCCGACATCCTCTTACGCGTCCCTCAAGGCTACCTTAGACGTACTTTTTTCGGGTATTTCAAAAACCTCTTAAAAGATGTCCAGGGGTTTTAAGAAATGAAACTGCCGAAACCTGTTTCAGATAGACCGGTTTAAACACGAACTTTCCTTCATATTAAAAAAAGTCTCAATAGTTAGAACTCCAACATCAGTTACAAAAATGATTTCTCGTAAGTAAAAGTTCCATGTACTTAAAAGAAAGATTGATTATTTCTTTGAACCCCCAGAAATTTTTTTTGGCCAGATCCAATGCTAAGAGTCACAGCTTTTTTAATTGGGTAGTATAATGTTCAGCTGAATGTTTAACTTGACGATCTTTTGGGTCCGTGACAACAGTATTTTCCTTTTCCGCACACAGAAATCTTGTTAATATTAGAAGACGAATTATTCGTTGAGTTTTCTACAACCAGCTAGCTCTTTGACTGACGCTTTCTGTTTGTCAGGTACTGCCCTGGTGTCCTTTGCACATATTAATATCAGTTAATGTGCCAGCGGATCAGCGGGACAAAAAATATGTCAGAAAATAGCATTTCTCTGTGCAAAACTTTGTTGCTTCCATTAACCATGTTAACATTAATATAAAATCACTTAACTGTTAACTTTTCATTTATCAATTAACTACTAATTTTTTGCCGAATTATCAGTTAACTATTGCTTTTTGGCCAAATATCAGTTAACTGCTACCAAAAAACGGCTGCGAGGGAGACTGTCGTGAGGCAGAATCGCGAGAGTTGGCAGGTCTGGAAGAAGCAAGCTTGAAAATGAAATGATCTTTTTTTTTTTACTTTGTAGTTATAGAACGTTAAAACAAATGAAATAAATAAATATATGGCTCTCGTAGTACGGTGGCTCGTAGGGACAAAACACTTCCCAGAATCCAAAAACACGTCCCAGAATCCAAAACACATCCCAGAATCTAAAAACACGTCCCAGAATCCAAAACACGTCCCAGAATCCGAACACACTTCCCAGAATCCAAAGCACGTCCCAGAAATACACTTTATATAGTTCATCGTTCATAGCACGTATTCAGGGGGGCTTTTCTTTGGGTTAATTTCGTCGTCTACAACCTTTATAAAATGTGCCAAACATTTCTATAATCATGAAGGTAAGCTACTTTTTCCGAAACTTTGTTACCGCCTCCGTTTTTATTTTTTTTACTTTATATTAATTCAATATTTTTATTTTATTTATTTTCCAAATACTTGCTCTCCATCGATGAGATGATTCTTAGCAAGAGAAAAACCTTGCAACTTCTCAGTCACTTGAATTGTTAATTCTGTAGCAAGTTTTGTCTGCAAAAAATTGTCGCACCTACCGTGGTTGTTTCTCCTTTCAGTGTACCCTTGTTTTTTTAGCATGCAAGAAGAAGAACTCTTGGGTTTTGGACAACCGAATGTAATATAGTGCTTGTCTGAAGGACTAGTGCATAGGAACCCTAACTTTTTCTCTTACTTTGAAATAACGGGAAAGACTTTACACAGAAGAAACGTTTATCCTTTACTGATTCCTCTGGGTCGAAAGCCTAAAAAGTAAAATGTTATGTGGCTGCACAATAAACCTTGTCACGGATTTTGAAGCCATCTTGACGAGTAGGCAAACGCTTGAGAAATTACAGTGTTTGTATGAGAATCTAATGTCAAATAATTTACGTGAAACGGCTGTTCTGAAAAAAAATATCAATTGTAATCTAAAGCTACAAAGCAAAGGATTATCCTAAAAAATTTTGGAGGCGTACCTGTGCCTAAATTTCTCCAGAGGCTTGCATTAGTTTACATTACAGTTTCCATACATTTGTCTGTAATTTTCCCGGGACTTTCTTACAGAAAAATGTATAGAAAATTTTAAAAAGTGGTTCTAGGTCTTCCAGTGCATGTAACGCCCTCATTTTTTCCAGTAGAATCCTTGGGAGTGAAGCTTTAGTTTACAAATCATATGTTTTTCAGAACAGCCGTTCTACGGAAATTTTTTGACATTAGATTCTCATGACTGAGAAGTTGCAAGGTTATTGAATTAATATAAAGTAAAAAAATAAAAACGGAGGCGGTAACAAAGTTTCGGAAAAGTAGCTTACCTGCATGATTATTGTTGGTTTTCACATGACGTCACTAAAATTCAAACTAAAAAACTATCCATCCTAGCGAGATTTTACTTTCACGATGCATTAGAGCAACTGAAAACTAACTGTCAAACAAATTTTCGCTTCAAAAGGGTTTTTGGTTTTGTGATAGAGTACGCTTGAATTTCTAAGCTTTTGCGTGACGCGGCATTTACATGACGGCCAAGGGAGCTGTCATGTAGGTTAAAAAAATGACTTATTTCAGGAAATTTTGCCATCTAAACAGTTCATGCGCTGGAAAAAGTATTATTTTAATGTTTATGAGTTTCTCGAAGAATAAATTCACGCTTTTGTAGCAAAACTCGGTAACAGATGTTTCTGTTGGTTTCCGTCCGCCATGTTGGAGCTCATCCAGGTGAGCACCAGCATGGCGTCTCCATACAAATCTCTATAAATTTGGGTAAAACATTTCTTCGGATATCTCGTATACGAAATATTCCTCTGACCTGAATCTCGGGGAGGGTCTTTGCATATGTACCTCCTTTCATTTCCCAGATTCTGGACTTTATCTATTGAATGGTTTTGATTTTTATTTTCATCTATTTTGAATGGCGTGACACTGAAAACCAGCAATAGAAATGTTTGGCACATTTTATAAAGGTTGTAGACGACGAAATTAACCCAAAGAAAAGCCCCCCTGAATACGTGCTATATGAACGATGAACTATATAAAGTGTATTTCTGGGACGTGCTTTGGATTCTGGGAAGTGTGTTCGGAATCTGGGACGTGTTTTTGGATTCTGGGATGTGTTTTGGGTTCTGGGACGCGTTTTTGGATTCTGGGATGTGTTTCGGATTGTGGGACGTTTTTTTGGATTCTGGGATGTGTTTTGGATTCTGGGAAGTGTTTGGCCCTACGAGCCATCGTAGTACGCTCTCAGTTATTTAATTAGCGTCCCTTGGATAAAATACTGTCCCCAGCCTCTAAGATAAACCTGAGCACGCAGCTTTTTAACAGCGGTTACAGTGAAAATGCAGTTGAAGTCCATGTATCTCTCAATAAAGTGTAAGTCAATCCGCCATGTTGTCTCATTTCTTTATCTTGTCGTCTCGTGGAGATACACTTATATTTCGCGACTGTATCCTTTTAAAAGTAGTTCCATAGTAATATTTATTGTGCTGGAAGCCTGGCATGTAATAATAATGCTTGACATGGTATTAATAATATGATTTCCACGTTCAGACGTAGTCAATGCAATTGGCACCAAATTCACATCTGATTTCATCTTTCCCAAAACTCTCTTATCCATGTATTTCTTGCGGCAGCAATATAACAAGATGGCGTATTTGTGAGAACTTTTATTGTAAGCTTTCACTGATGCCTTTGCTATTAAAAAAAATATTTGTAAGGTTAATCATATTTTATTTATTAATTATATATTTTTAGTATAATTACATCGATGACTATCGAAAATAGGGCGCTGTGATTGCCTAAGAGCCTTGCACTATCCCGCTATAATCACCGCGCGGTGATTATAGCATTGAAGGCGAGCAGTTTTCAAAATGGCAGCCAGATTTTTTGATGTTTCGGGGTCGGAAATTAATCAATAATTTTATTTTCTCGAATAATCATCTATGTAATTATACTAAAACAATTAGTCGCCTCAGGCGACGTGAATATTGGCAAATAGTTACCTCGACTTCGTCTCGGTGACTATTCGCCGATATTCACGTCGCCTTCGGCGACTAATTGTTAAATATTCATTTTTATTTGAATTGCATTTATTGCATCCTAGGAGACCCAGGGGCAGATAGTGGGGACGAGGAAAAGTCTAAACGGGCGGAAAAATGTATGGCACAAAGAAAAGTAAAGAACGGCGAGAAGAGCCCCTGGGGACAATGTCTTACCAGACCAGTTCCAAATGGTCGCCGCCGTTCTGGCTTCTGATTGGTGCCAGAAAACTTGTGTTTTCTGGCACCAATCAGAAGCCATCCTCGGAGACCCAGGGGCAGAAAGTGGGGACGAGGAAAAGTCTAAACGGGCGGAAAAATATATGGCACGAAGAAAAGTAAAGAACGGCGAGAAGAGCCCCTGGGGACAATGTCTAAACCAGAACGGCGGCGACCATTTGGAACTGGTCTGGTAAGACATTGTCCCCAGGGGCTCTTCTCGCCGTTCTTTACTTTTCTTCGTGCCATATATTTTTCCGCCCGTTTAGACTTTTCCTCGTCCCCACTTTCTGCCCCTGGGTCTCCGAGGATGCATTTATTGCTACATTGCATTTATCCTTAAGTTATTTTGCAGACAGAGGAGATGGTGTAAAAGGGACACCAGAGATATTTTTCCAAAAAATCAAAACTGCTAGCAACAATAGTTTGCCTCCTATTTTTGTAAGTCGAATTATAAAAAGCCTTGTGGCAAGGAAAACTGTTATGTTAATATTTTAGTAACCTTGTAATAACTGGGTACCAAGGAAGTGGCTGAGTAATGTAAGTATGAAATAACGAAAAAGGGGAAAAGGCAACTAAATTTTGTTACAACATGAGTTGCCGGCATGAAATTAGAAAAGGAAGAAGGCATGCCTAGTTGTTTAAAAAACAAGCATGGGTTTATTCTTATGTTATATTGTTATTTCCAGTTAATTTTAATGTGGTTCAGTTAGGGGAGTCAGTTGAAATCAGTGCTTTGTCAAAGCCCCCCCTGTGGAATAGAGAAGAAAGTGTGTGCCTTTGATTTAAGAAATTATATGTACAGTATTTGATTTTATCCAATCGCAGTATACACAGTTAGGGTTTGGTTTGTCATTTATATGGGCAGTGATATTGCATATTGGTGTGAGTGCCATAGCTCTGTGTTATCATTTCATGGAAGATTTTAGCCTTTCCTCCTCCCCTGTGAGCCACATTGGCGGGGAGGATGACTTTTGGGTTGCCTGGCTTACCCCTTGCTGTTGCTTTGCCATTTATTTTTCCTGCAGACAATAACGTCAATTTATATGTATACAGCCAAGTGTGGTTGTCTCATTGTATTCTATTGCTTTTGACTGTTGATTGACGTGAAGGATAATATGAGTAAGAACAGAATTCTTGAATAAAATTTAATGACCATGCAAGGTAGTGTTTAACTCTATGTATGTGTGTCTGTATTCCAGAATGTTGATGGGGTCAATTTTATCTCTATTAAAAGAAATGGCCTGTATTTTGTCTGTATTACAAAGTTCAATCTCTCACCAACTTTGGCAGTTGAGGTTCTTACAAGGTAATAAATTAATTAAGTAATATTTTGCTCCTGCATAAATCAAACCACACTTTTCTCCATTTTGCAATGACTATTGTGTCAGCATGCTTATTGCTTCGCTTCCCGGAGATATTCACCAGAAAACAAACTCAGTGTTCAAATAATAAAACAATAGTTATTGAACTCAGTTATTGGAAAAATAATGATTTGTCAATGTCTCACAGATCAATTATTTGCCTCAGCCTGATCTGTTGAGATGCCACTGGCAAATCACAATATGTTGCTCAACCTTGTCCAATAATTGTCAAACATTAATCTCTTTTCTGTTCATCTTCTTTTGTTAACCATTGGTTATGTAATCTTCAATTGTCAGGCAATTTAGCATAATTTGATCCACTATCATGATTCAAAGGTCCCAATTTCTCAGGCTGTTTTGAATGTTCATTCCAATGTTTAGTTATAAGATTAGAAATGCTAATCACAATGTGGCAGTTAAAACCTTACACACCTGTCACCACCCATGCATATCCATGGCCCTAATGTACCACCAGTCAGGGATGTCATCAGGCACACACTCAGAGTCATAAGCAACTGACACTTTGCCTGTACCTTAACAAGTCCAGGGAAAAAAAACTCTCATACTCTATATACAAGCCTTACGGTCTGGAAAATAATGCAAAAAAAAAAAAGGATAAAGAAAAGAAAAAATTAATAAACTGACCTGAAAATTTCAACATAAAATAATATGGTTCCATACCCACCTGCACAACCTCTCAAGGTAATCTTAATTTTCTCCTAAAATTTTGCTTCATACTGAATTAAGGCCTTATATGTACTTTTGTTCCCTTCAAAAGAAAAGAAAAGTGCAAGAAAATCAAAGGAAGCCGGGAGGAGGGAAAGCAAAAGTCATGTATTGGAAATGGTTTTGTTAATTTGTAGCCTAACTGATCAGCAGTTTTTTCTTTAGAGTTTCAGATTTGTGTAAAGATTATTGTGGTGTTCTGAATGAGGAGTCAATCAAGTCTAATTTTCCTCTTATTTATGAGTTACTGGATGAAGTATTAGTGAGTTTTGTAAATTTTGTTCTTTAAAGAAGTAATATAGTGTACATTCCAGTGTCACCCCCTTTAGACCATATACACTTGTATAAGCTCTACAGAAAAGAGTGGATTTTAACCCTTTTGGTCAAACATTGATTGTGCACATTGGGGCTGAAAAATCATGTTTTATGCTGTCTGAAGACATAGTCTGGAACCTTTTATTTATTAGTATTATTTTTTTATTTTATAATAATAGTATTTATATTGTTTTGCTTCTTAATAAGAAGAGTAGTAGGTGAAAGTGGAGAATGATCATCACAGTAAATTTTCCAATTTTAAGCAATTGGAAAGAAGAAGCCTGAAAAAAATCAGGGCTTCAACGGGATCCCGTGACCTCCGCGTTGCCGGTGCGTTGCTCTACCAACTGAGCTATGAAGCCACACATTGGGAGCGAGGTCAATTTATTGAGTTCATATACTTTACATCAAGAGTAGTAGGGTAGGGTTTTACCTTGTTTTTAAGCTATGTTTTTGTCAAAGTTGCATTTTAACAACGTCTAGTTAAAAAATGACTGCCAGACATACATGTATAATATTGGTTGCAGAAAAAGACACTGTGCAATAGTTACGTGATGTATATTACATCATGAAGAGTTAAACAAGCAGGTGATCAGTGGTTGCCCAACTACTGCAATCAAATTTGGAAGAGCACCCAATGTGTCAAGTCTTTGCAACCAAACAGCCAGGGTCGGGTGAAAAAGGAAATTAATAGTACATGAAATAAAATACAATGGAGCGCAAGTAATTTCTTATTGTTGCTTTGGAAAGACCATGATCTAATAAAAAAATCTACAGTTTGGCACACACACTGTAAAATACAGCCAAACAGGCCATGCCAAATTGGTGTCTTTCACTGCAATTATTTTAGTCATGGAAACCTTCTTTACTTAGCGATTGGCAACCAAAATAGTCAACTGCTTGGAGTACTGTTTGAAAAAGATTTTCATATAGCATGCCACATGCCTTCAGGTCAGGGTCAAACTTCAGTTATATATTACATGCAGTGCAATTATGCATGAAATGATATATAATATAATATCCTAACTATATTTTAATTTATTGTATATTAATCTTATAATTATTTCCCTTTCACAGGACTTTGGCTATGTGCAGGTCACATCAACTGAAAGCCTTAAAGCATATATTTGCAACCAGCCAGTCAGCACAGCATCAGAAGATAATATATGGCAATGCACTGGAGGAACTGTGGTGTGTATGAAGTCATCTGTTTTAGACGTCACTTCATTTGCAGAAGAAAATAGTTAAACTCAAACGTGAAAGAAGGATTGGGATAAAACTGAGGCACAATAATTATGTTAAAGGAAATTTTGATGTACATGTATGTATTTTAGGTTTACTTAAACCATCTTTGATTGTTTGCATCTGGATTAAGAATGTATAGAAATCACTCTAAAAATGCTTGTCAAGCATGAAGATGCGCTGATTTTGTATTGTGCTGTATTATCTGTAACCCTAACTGAGGTGTCCCTTGAGTCCAATCTCAATGGAATATAGGATAATTAATTTCCAACAAAAGTTGAATCCATCAAATCCAACCCAAAATGTAAGAGATATGTATATTTATTAATTATTATTTTTTAAAGGAGGTTCCTATTTTTTTCTTTAAGATCCTAAGAAGTATAACGAATGCTATCTAAACATTCTGCTAAAAAGTTTGCTATTGAACTTCAACCATTTATTGATTTTTATAAGTAAGAGTGTCGGCTAGTATAATCTTGCCTTGATCAAGTGAAACGGTTTATGTAATTGTTTATTTCTCTGTTCTTAGTTTGGTGTAGAAAAGATGTCCTTGCCCAGCACTGCTGCTAATAAACCTGTTGTTTTAGGAAAGGTTGGTATTTGTTTATTTGAATATTGTGAGCTATTTTCCAGTTTTAGCTCTTTACCAGAGTAGCCTGGGGCCGGGCTCTGCAGTGGGGGAAAAGGTGAAAAACGGGGCGGGTGAAGCAAACTGAGCAGTGGATTGGGGAGGGGAAAAGGGCAGCGGAGCCCTCAACAGACTACTACTCAGCGAGCCCTCTCCGATTTTTCTTTTTAACTTCCCCCCTCCCCTGCTGCGGTGTCGGTCCCAGGCTATACCAAAGTGATGTACATACTCTTTTGCTCCAAGATTAGGTACTGGATACCCTGGGTACCAGAAACGTTTTATGCTTTACATTTTCCAGTTTCGTCAAGTCTTAACAATGCTAATAAGCACAGGCCCCCACAGGCCCCTCCCCTGGCTTCACCACTAGCTTATTAACCATTGATGCAAACTGGACCATTCAGTTCCTGGTTAGCTGGATAATGTATCGCTCTCATGTAAGGTAATGCGGTATTCTTTTGCATTTACAATCCAAAATCCTCGGCTTTGCAATCCGGTTCTTCCAGCTCTGGGAATTGGGAATCCCGCTAATGATTGTAATCCGGAATCCAATTTCCACTGACAAGTCTGATCCTGAGTCCAGGGAGTTTTTTCATTTCATTTTGCAACACTTACATCCTATCTCATCCTTGTTTCTTCTGTGACACTAAAGCAATTTGATTTAATTGCTGAAACGAACATATCACGTTTTATCATAAAAAAAAGCCATGTAACCGAGTCATGTAACCGAGTCATACAACCGTTTCGTCCGAAACGGTTGCATGACTCGGTTACATGGCTTTTTTTATGATAAAACGTGATCTGTTCGTTTCAGCAATTAAATCAAATTGCTTTAGTGTTGACGAGTGTTAGTTTTAGTTTTTACCCTTATACGACAAGAAGTGCTAATAGCATGGCATCCGAGTGAAGTTTAAGGTGGCCTGTTCCTATTTATATGCGTGCTGGTTATGTTTTTTATTCGCGTTTTTCAGAATGAAAGATTCAACCGATTTCTATGATTTTTGGCATCCTTAATAAACAGTAATGGAACTTAAAGAAAGTGTTATTTATTTTCTTGTAGATAAAAAACTTTTGAGATATCGGCATATATTTAGAACCGCATTTTTACGAAAAATGTATATAACTTCGAAATCCCACGACAGATTTTTCCCTAACTTCAGCAAATAATTTTTTTGATATCACCGCGCACTCAGCTTAAAATTGTTCTTCTTAAAGTGCTAACTGTATTCGCCGTAAGTTTCTGATTACTCTGTTTCTTGCAATAAAGCTTTAGGTAGGAATATACTTTCAGATAGGAGATATTCTGTCGGCACTCTTCCTCTATGCGTGCATCAACTTTCACAAATATGTTAGCGTAGCATTTTAAGGTTAAATTTGACCAGCAATTTTTGTAGCGAGTTCTACGGTCACGATTTCCTTCAAACTTGCAGATGTAAAACTAGAGAGCTCTGAGGCTTATTTGCTGAAGTTAGGAAAAAATCTGTTGTGGGATTTCGAAGTTATTTACATTTTTTGTAAAAATGCGGTTTTTAATATATGCCGATATCTCAAAGGTTTTTATGCCTACAAGAAAATAAATAACATTTTCTTAAAATTCCAAAGTCATAGAAATCGGTTGAATCTTTCATTCTGAAAAACGCGAATCAAAAACATAACCAACACGCATACAAATAGGTTCGGGCCACCTTAAAGAGCCAGAATTCGTGTTTTGGGGGTAAATTTCAGTGACTTTGTGATCAAGGGGAAGGAAATTTAGTTCGGGTTAGCGGGGAATTCGAGCTATCCGAGGCCGAGTTAACCGAGTAAAAATGACTGCAGAGTGGGAAATCCAAGGGAAATCGGACCTAGTTCGAGTTATCGGGGTTCTACTATGACATTATATAATTAACACTCCCTCTGGTTCCATTTAGAGAGGAAACAAAAGTGAAGTGTTTATGGATTTACTGGAGAGACTTACAGTGTTGATTAGTTCAGATGTAAGTGATGTAGTTACGTATAAGTGGCGTGCGCTCATTACAATAGATACTATATATTGTCATTTCAAGGGACGTGCCATGCAAGTTGAGTCATTATTTAGATTTAATTCTACTTCCTACATGCATCCACACTTCCTTCCAAAAAAATTCAAGACCCTCGGGTAGAAGATGGTAACTTTTCCAACGAAAATAAAATCTAGTAAATGCCCAGTAAGAAACGATAATTCAGCCAGAAATGCAAATCCAAAAAACGCCTCTGACTACTTTTTTCCCAAGCTTTGGAAGCTGAAATTTTTTACCGTCAGGAGCACGATGTGGCGTAGTGCTCGTCTTTGAAATAAGGTTTTACAGCTCAAATAACTTAAATGGCGTCTTTTCAGAAACATTTTCAGAGGGGGGATAAATCAATTTTTTCAGTTTTACTGAGGTTGTAGCTCATTTCCGTGTGTTTTACTTTTTCTGTATCACTTCGCAAAGTTTCAAAAGGACGAATTTTAAGGACGGCTTTGAAAAACTAATACAAGCTTCAATGTGTAATTCACTGTTAACATTGGCAGGGTATGTCCGGTAATATGGAAGAGAAAGGGAGAGAGACTTTTACTTTACTTTTGTTTCCAGGGAAACGTTTTAAGAAGTGAAGTAGATGGTTGCATTCAAATGAAGAGTTTTGTTGCTGGAAATCCTGAAATCCAGATTGGACTGAATGATGATTTCTTCGTCAATAAATCCAGCCTTATGTCTCAAGGTAAGAAGACAATCTCTTTGATATGTTGCTAACTGAACTCTTTCTGTAGAGTAAAGTTTTTGCTCCTGCAGACGACTAAAGGAAGAATGAAGTATAAAGTCAGTTCCCATTCATTTTAATTCGACAAACGGCAAGGATGATTTTCAAGGACGGACGCACAGATTTGCGAAATGTTACCAAAGACTCATAGGCCAATAGCAAGGGATTTGGAACTATTTAAACCAGTTAGCTTTGCGTGTAGAAGCAAATTTCTACTTAGTGTAGATTAAGGGTGACCTTGAAACTAGAAACGACAAGGAAACCATCTGTTTAATCTCCATTAGACTGTTTACAGCTCCATTTTCCCCATACGATCGCTGTGATCCAGCTCATGTTATAACTGATTCCGGGAATGGAGATGGACCACATTTTCTGGAAGGTTGCCTCCTAGACCATCGTTTTAGTTTCGGCCGAACTTTGCGGAAATTTTGGCTTAATGGAAAGCACTTCATCTCCAACCTGTCTGATAGCGACACTTCCACTAAAAGTGAAAGCATTGTTGTCCGTGATTTCAAAGATAAACATGTAAACAATTTTCGTTCCTCCTTAGAACGTGTTGATTGGGAGAATCTTGATAAATCAGATGCCAATTCAGCCTATGAATCTTTTGTTAATAAATTCAGTGAAGTATATAACAAAATCATTCATACCAAAACCATTCAGCTTAAGAGTCGTGTTCAAAAATCATGTCGTAACCCTTGGCTCACTAAAGGCCTTTTGAAATCTATAAGGACAAAAGCTAAACTTTACAAAAAAAATTCTTAAGAACCCAAGTGTGGCTGTTGAAAAGACTTACAAAACTTCTAAAAATAAGCTAAATCACCTAATAAGGATTGTGAAAAAACCTCTATGATCATAAACTTGCAGCCTCCAAAAATGACATAAAAACTGCATGGAAAATCCTTAATGAGATACTTAATAAACGCATATCTAAACTAACCTACCCCTCTTGTTTTAAAAGTAATGGTGAGCTTATCTCAGATCCCACTTCTATTGCTAGTATTTTTCTAACATTGGTCCTAATCTCGCATCTAGGATCTCACCCTCCACTGCTAACTTCAGAGATTTCTTAAGCCAAACCACACAAACATCTTTGGAATTTCAGCCTCTCGCAGCTGATGAACTTAAAGCCATAGTACGTAGTTTTAACCCTTACAAATCTTCTGTAGTGGATAATATTCCAATGAGAATCATTAAACTCAGTATGGACATTATTGTTGAACCCTTAACTGAAATGATTAGCCTATCTTTAGTAAGTGGGTGCTTCCCTGATACCCTCAAAATCGCAAAAGCTCTCCCTATTTTTAAAACTGGTGATCCAGACAAGCTTGAAAATTATCGGCCCATTTCCATTCTTCCAGCTTTTTCTAAAATTTACGATAAAATGGTTTATAATTTTACCTATAAATACTTAACAAATCATAATCTTCTTTATAACAGTCAGTTTGGATTTCGTTGAAATTATTCTACGTATATGGCATTGATTCAGTTGGTTAATGATATTGCTTCTGCAGTGGATTACAGAGAGTCGACTGCTGGAGTTTTCTTGGACCTTTCGAAAGCTTTTGACACTATTGATCATCATATTTTGCTCAATAAGCTCGATCACTACGGTATTAGAGGGCAGTCTTTTAATTGGGTCTCTAGCTATTTGACAAACAGGAAGCAGCTTGTTCAGTTTACTTCAGCATGTTCTCAACCGGAACCAATTGTATGTGGTATTCCCCAAGGATCAATTTTAGGACCTTTTTTGTTTATTATTTATTTTAATGACCTCCCTAAAGCATCTAATCTGCTAAAGACGTGTTTATTTGCTGATGATAATAGCCTTTTTTATTCTCATAAAGATCCTAACTAGCTCATTCGCGTCATGAATTGTGAATTATCAAAATATCTGAATGGCTCAAAGTAAACAAATTATCACTCAATCTCGACAAAACAAACTATATTCTTTTTCGACCCAGGCAAAAACCCATTACTGTTAGTGATACAGCTACGCTTGATAATATTGCTGTGCAGCATGTTGAATTGACTAAGTTTTTTGGTCTTTTATTACATCAGCATCTTTCTTGGAAATATCATGTAAATCATGTTGCTAAAAAAGTATCAAAGACTATAAGAATCATAGGTAAAGCTCGTTTTTTTTCTTTCCTCTAAATCTTTGTTATCCTCATACTATATATTGGTTTGCCTGTATCTTAACTGCTGTAACATTGCATGATGCTCAACGTATCCATCCAATTTGAATAGGATTCTCTACCTACAGAAACGCATCGTTAGAATCATTGGTGGAGCTGAATTTCTTGCCTATACTGCACCTCTTTTTCGGACTCTTAAAATCCTTGACATTTTTAACATTAATGCGTTCTTTGCGTGTTTTATATACTCATATCATAATAACCTCCTTCCTCATACGTTTAACACCAGCTTAGCTACTAATAGCCCTGTACACACATATAATACTCGAAATGCTAATAATTACCGACCCTATTTCTGTAAAACAAACATTAAACAGTTCACAATCCTCCATCTAGGACCTAAACTATGGAACTCCCTTCCCCATAATCTTACGGAACTGACAAGTTACTCTAGTTTCAAGACTTCATTAAAAAAAATACCTCATCGAGGGAGCTATAAATTTAACTCGCCTGACCATAATATAGCAGCTGACATTATATCATATATAAGTATGAGGAGCCCAATTTCTACAAGCTATTTAGCTTCTATTGCGCTTCGTCGCCACTCTATCTATTACAAGAGTTAAGTCACTTAATATTACATTTAATTTTGAACTTTTTTTTTTTGTAGCTTTTCCTGCCCTGTAAATTGGGCAATCTTATGTAAATAAATAAAATAAAAATAAATATAGCTACGCAACTGTCAAGTCTAGACACAAGTCAAGTTATAAATTATTACTAGACACTATTGGATGATAGCCACACACATTTGCAAAGTGTATAGAGAGCACCAATTCTGATTCTTTACTTTGCAGACGGTGTTGCTGTAAGGCTTGACAATTGTACATTCCATGAGTCTGTCGACTTGTCCAACTTTGAAACAACCAGAATACTTGTCGTAAAGCCACCAGAAGGCGAGGTAAAGCTGAAAGCTGCGCATTCTTGAAGCAACACCGCCATTAAGTTATAACCGTGGGTACCAGAGGTTTTTGACTCGCGTGCGGCGGGATGTTTTGGGTGTCGGTTGCAGGTCGCGAGCGGCGGGAAAAGTCTCTGGTACCAACGGTAGAGCGATTTTCGTATGAGCTTGAAATGAAAGCGCGCGAACAAAACAGAAACAACAAACGAACGGAAATAGAGCGATTTGATTGGTTTATCGAACGGACAGACAAACGCGCCTGGCTTTTCATTGGTTAAGCGAATGCTCAGGTGAAAAACTTCATGCCCGAGAACTTTCTAGAAATCAACCGATACTTCGCTTTGAGGTCATACTACAACACGATTGGCCAATCGAACAATGCCTTCTCCATATTAGGGTTTCTTTGGCGGGAAAACGAAGAGGCTATGTTTTGATCTTTTCATCCATTGGCTGATGAAACAAAGAACGAACACTTACCGAAACCTTTTTTCAAGGTCATACGAAAATCGCTCTATCTCCATAACTGCGAAATTACCACCTTAGAGTCTCCCTGGAGTAAGCTCCAACTTTGGTGCAGATTCAGACCAAGTCCTTAGGTATCTTTTCTCTGCTTTCAAAACAATTCTCGTCAACTCGTTTACGTCCGTCCACATTTTTTAAAGGGAAACGGTTAGTAAAAGCAGTATTGGGTTCTTGAATTCTCCAAAACTGTCGTGTCTTCTAGCTGTGTAACCTAAAACCAATCAGCAGTGTTGCTTTCTAACTTCCGTTCAGGCTGGTGTCCTTAAAGTTGTCTAGCTCTGAAATAAGTCACACCCAAAAACGTTTTTGAATGGCATGTTTTACTCCTCCTGTTTTAACAGTTTATCGTCATGAAGTACAGACTTTCCGAAGCACTACAGTCAAGCCTTCCATTCACCCTGATTGCTTTTGTCGATGAAGATGAAGATTCCAAGTAAGTCCATGTGTAATTGACATGGAATATTACAATTTTTGTCACTCTTGTCCTTTCTTCATGCCAGAGTCCCACGATCACGTTGAATAGGCAACCTTTGATACTGGGGCTAATCAAAAGGCTTCAATACACTAACTGGTGATGAATTTTTGCTTTTAGGGTTCTTGAAGTTGTACTCAAACTTAGATGTAACGTGCCTACATCCAGGTAATGCAACGAAATTAAAAAACATAGATAAATGTAGAGTGATTGACGTGGCCTTTGCGACAGACTTTACTCGCAGAATCTTAGCTCCAGGAAACAATTCTTTATAGCGTTTTAATTTTCTGTCTCCCCTAGCTGCGCTAATAACGTGGTCATGAAGTTACCCTTGCCGAAATCGGCAGTTAGTGTGTCCCATAAGGTAACATCCGGGACTCGTACGGCAGAGTTCAAGTCATCCGAGAAGGCCTGGTATTGGAACATAGCAAAGCTACAGGGTGGCTCAGAGATTTCTGCTTCTGTCAAGGTAAATCAGTAACAAAAAATGGTTTGTAACGCTGGGCAACTTTCATCTGTACACAGTGTTAGTGTCCGTAGAAAATGTAGCAAACGCAGTTATAGCAATAAAGCAGACGGGAGAAATGAATATAATATCGTGCAACCAGTACAAAGCGAAGAAATATACAGCTGGTGCAAGAAAACGTCAACCTGTTTCAAGCGCGAGTATACAGCTATTTCGAGAAAGGTTGTCGGAGAAAAATGGGTTCTGACTAGAATGGATACCTGAAAATCAGGTTGGACACCTTATGTTTATTACACAACGCTATACTCTACTCCACGCTATGCGAATTTAAAAAGTGGGGAAATCAGAGTAGAAGACAATTGTTCAAGGAAAAGAGTTGGATACAGGGTTTGGCACCGAAGTACAGTTATTAGGGTTAAGCGCTGTTTAAAAACGGTTAGCTTTCAATAATGTAATGATCAACGCCATGTAAAGTACGTTAAAATTAACCGGTCTCGGCAGTTAGCCCTTGATGGTGTAGTGGATGCGGATGTGGATTATATATCAAATTACACGGGTTCAAGTCCTACGAACTACCTACTGTTTTCTTTATTTTCTTATTTACTACTTTAAGTTATAAGACTCCTATTATGTATGTTGAGCGAAGATGACAATCTGACTTTAGGGTATCCATTCTAGTCACAACCGAGAAAAATGTGCAAGCGACAATCCCGAAAGGTAATATGGGATATGATCAATACATTGTTCCTGACATTGTAGCTGTCGAACTTAGTTTTGTTGCTTTCCTTTAGCACTTTCAAACATAAGTCCATGGCCTCTCGTGTCATTTTTTCAAATTTCTTTGAAGAACAGTGAACTCAAAACTACCCACAATACCTTTCGGGATTGTCGCGTGCGCTTTTTCCGACAACCTTTCTCGAAACAGCTGTATATATACAACCGACAGTACCAGTGGACAAAAGATTGCCCAATCTCCGTACGATGTCTTCCAGTTCTTCTCGGTCAATGCATTTCGTTGACTTATCGGAGACGAACCGTGGGCCCGAAAAAAAACTCGCATGGACCACGTGATCCGAACACATCGGGCGCACGTAATAATGAGGCCTAGTGACTGGTCATAGATATAAGACAGACAACTGGAATTAAGCGATGCCAAGTACAGGAAAAATTGTAAGAGGTGGCAGGCGCGGTTAAATTAAAGCGGTGCTATTTAAGGCGGTAGAAATTTTTAGCGCTACCATCAAGGAGGCAAAAATTGTCAGCGGTACCATTTAGCGCGACAAAAAGTGTTAGCAGTGCCATTTGGTGCGGCAAAAATTGTTAACGGTGCCAGAGAGACGTCTGCGTTTTGTCCCAAAAACTTCATGCCGATGACATATCTCAGAATCTGAGAGGCAGCTGTATTTACAGAATACAATTTAGATTGCTGCTTAAATTCGACGAGCCTCGGGTAGGGTTATTTTCATGAATCAAGTTTAGTCTCTTTTTTAGGTCCATATGAGTGAAAAACGAAAATCTGCTAGAAAGGAGATTGGTCCCATAAGGTAAGTTTTGAAGAGCGATTAATTCCTCTTTTTTTAAGTTTAGTCTTCTTTATACAGCGCAATAAACATGCAGCACCACAAAAAAGCAGTGGTAAGCATTTATTTGAATGGTCACGCTTTAGAATTTCATCCCGAAACAGACTAATAGCTACTAAGGTATATAGGACCTTGTTCTTTCTATAAATCTTTAATGTTACTGAGAGAAATGCAACCGTGATAGTCTGGCTCGGTCTATGTTGAAGGTGATTCTTCTTGGTAAGCCCAAATTTCCTGTCCAAAAACAATTTTGAAAGCAAAGCAAGTTTTCAATTTGGGGATCTTGAGTCCAGTACTCTCGGTCGGACAGTGGAGACCACGTGACCGCGCAGTCATGTAGTCTGTGATCTTCGTTTGAAGTCCCACTTTCTAAATCTTTAAATAGCTTCTAACCATATCCTTATTTCTGTCGGGCTGTCTTTCACGTAGAGTGAAAGAAGTTAACCAGTTCAATGCACTTTCGTTATTACTGTTTTGCCTTTCTTAAATAGACTCATTTAGTGTTCTTTACTTTAGTTTGGAATTCGAAATACCGATGTATATCTGCTCTGGACTACAAATTCGATACCTGCGTGTACAGGATCGCGATAAAGCCTACAGCCCCTTCCGGTGGGTCCGGTACATTACTCACAGGTGAAATTTCAAATATTTTAAATAACCGCAATTTAATGTCAGACATTGTAAGTGTTAATGTAATGTTGTAAAGGTTTTCAAGAGAAAACGAAATTAGACTTCAGATGGGTGACAGGACTCCAACCTAGACCCAAAAGGTGAATTATGCTTTCCACCGTTCGATAATTGTTTTAGTATGTTTAATTTGAGTGACGGGTCAAATCATGCGTGGAAAATGCGTATGTGGGTAGCTTAGTTAGTAAACAGTGCAAAAGTTGATATTTACATAATTTTAAAACATGGCAAATCGCGTTTAAATGCTTTCGTAAACAATTGCGTAATGTTTAAAATGGAATCGACAGCCGTTTAAATAACTTTCCCACCTGAGAAGAAAGGTAGAACTTTTCTGTCAACTCGCCTTGTGTCGTTCTTCGCAAGTGCAGACAATGGCAGCTCTGTTTGCCAAAGGAAAGGCGTTCTTTTCATTTTGCCCCCTGCGCGCAAAAATAAGGACTGTTTTAAAACCACTTCTAGTCGACAAAAGACATAGGCAATAAGCGCGGGAAAAATTGTTGACGTTGCCAAGGGCGGAAAAATTGTAAGCGCTGCCAAGAGCGGGAAAAACGATGAGCGGTGCCAAACGTGGGAAAAACTATCAGTCTTGCAAATGACCCACAGATTGCCGTTCACTTTTTTTTAGTGATTCCTACGTAATTCGGATATAGCAGAGGACGGTCCCGTGACCATGTGTTACAGATAAATAAACAAGACCGTGACTAGTAGTCACAGATTGTCTCAAGAGCAAATTAAACAACTGAAGCCCACAACGGACTTATCAAGGTGCTTTATCAGGACAAGTTGTTTCTCCTTCTTTCTGGTGCCTTCTTTGGTAAGCGTGTGAAAGGATTCACTTTTTCCGCACAAAGTGAAGTAACCCAAAGGAGTAATTACCAGGAGATGCAAATGCTTTCTAGTTAATTCGCCTCCTACAAAGGATCCGACTTCACCAGATGTAGCACACAAATTCTTGACGTGAAAAAGCTGGTATTTTTTACTGATGTCTCCGATGTGTTTTTATATAATGATTCTGTGGATGAAATCTGACAGTGTGACCATTCATGTCAAATGAGCGGTATTTAGCAGTTCTTTCGCTTTCACGATTTTGGCGTATTTAGACTCCACATGAATCGAATTAGATCTTTGTTGAGCATGCGTTACATGTTGTAAGGATACAGTTTAGAACCCAGGCCTAACAGTCTGGCGCTTGGTACAGCAGGGTTCAGTTATGACCATCGGGTTATCAATAAACAGAAGCTCGCACCCGAAAAACCAGTTTGACGAGAGAAACCAAGATTGACTAGTCCAAAAGTTCCGGCTACGGCGACTTCAAAAGCTTGACGAGATTCTGGAAGAGCCCCCTTTTCTCCTCCCGCATTAAGAAAACTGAGGGCAAAAGGAGGCTCTACTCTCAGGGCGTAGCCGTATGAAAAGAACCCCACAGTATATGAATAACAGTGTAAAAAGGCTTCGTTTATTGTTTACAATAATAGTTAGTTAAGAAACCTTAATCAGAGATTTGCCGTTGATTTTACATATAATATCGATAAATATTTTCACGTATATGTCATGTTTAGAAAGAGCTCTGATAATTGTACATAGATAATAATGCACAGCTTTAATGTTAACCAGCGTAAGCTGACAAAACTACGTTCCTTGGTTACATAAATTGTCCATTTATCTAATAAAAGAAGAAAAAAAGCACGGTGTGACTAGTTATTACGATACTGTCAGAACGGAAACGGCCTTTCTTGGGAATAAAAAAGTCAGGAAAATGCTAGAAATTCTTCATAAATCCCAAACCAACGCAAGTATCTGGCCGTAGTGTCTCCAGCACAACTTTCCCAATACATTTCATTAATATTTAATTAATTCCCCCGCCTCGGTAATACGGTCACCTCGGTATTACGGCCCCTTTTTTATGGCCGCCCGGCAAAAACGACCACACATTTTCTTATAAAGATACCCTCTTTAATACGGCCATCTCGCTATAACGCCCAAATTTTTTTGGCCCATAGGTGACCGTATTAACGGGGTTCCACTGTACCACTACACATGCAGTTTGCGACAAGGTGACGGACTTCCCATATAAAAGAAACGGGGCGTCTATTAAAGTACATGTTCTGTCGTCCGGCGGAGATGTTCTAAACGGAATACTGCACACCATCTATGATAGTGGCAGAATTTTGAGGAAATCAAACGAAAGTGCCAGATGTTAAGGAACCTTAATTTCTGTTTGTACATCTGTTCGTTCCAATAATCTGTAAATTGGACTATTTTTTGGAAATGGTTATGCCAGTTCCGAACCCGACCACCATTATAAATCCTGAATTTGACTTGCCATTGTCTCAAACAGGGAAGTCCCCCTGACTCGCCCCAGTCATCTGTTATTAGGGAGCTTTAGCAACGACGACGGCGACGGCAAATAGGACGTCAGGAAAGCAATAGCTTTATTACGCAAAACAAAAACTTTGCACGTGCATCACGCTTTTTTGTACATTTCTTTACCGTCCTTGCACGACTACGACGTGAAAATGCCTAATTGCAAGTTTTATGGACGACGTAAACAAGCGACCACGAATCTCTTTTTCGCTCTCTAAACTTGAGTACGGTCCTCAAGAAATCAACTCCAGGGAAATTCGCCTACACTTGCCATTCTCAGCAAACTGGAATAAACGCGGCAAAGATTGAAAAAACGGGAATTCATTTTAAACTGACGTCGCTGCAGTTGCCGTCGTCGATGCTAAAGCTCCCTATTAGTGAACTCACGCAACAGGAAGACGGCAAAACCTTGTGTGACAAACGTGACAATAATTTTGTTTGAAAAACTTTTCGGCCAAACTTCACCTCCTTTAAACATATCTTTCTGTAGAAGACCTCCTTCCCATCCACACCCGCGCGCATCTTTCGCGCGCTTCGCTCGTTCAGTTTTTCTTTTTGTTAGTTCAATAACCACACAGCAGTTCAATAAGTACACAACAGATCAATAACCATACCAGTAGTTCAATGACCACACATTAGTTCATTGAGCGTAAACTACATGCAACTGCGGGAAGAATAGCCACAAATACGTTAGTTATTTTTTAATAAGAACGCATAGCATTAAGTAAGTGGTAAATACTCATTTAGCTAAGATACGAGAACTAAATAGATAGAGCGATTTTCGTATGACCTTGAAATGAAAGCGCGCGAACAAAACAGAAACAACAAACGAACGGAAATGAGCGATTTGATTGGTTTATCGAACGGACAGACAAACGCGCCTGGCTTTTCATTGGTTAAGCGAATGCTCAGGTGAAAAAACTTCATGCCCGAGAACTTTCTAGAAATCAACCGATACTTCGCTTTGACGTCATACTACAACACGATTGGCCAATCGAGCAATGCCTTCTCCATATTAGGGTTTCTTTGGCGGGAAAACGAAGAGGCCATGTTTTGATCTTTTCATCCATTGGCTGATGAAACAAAGAACGAACACTTACCGAAACCTTTTTTCAAGGTCATACGAAAATCGCTCTAAATAGCTATGTTACACTGTTATTAAGTTCTAGTGAGTTCACTAATATAGGCGGGAACATAGACTGATGTTATTTTAAATAATTTAGTCGGCTCAGAAGGCCTGTCATTCTCATCAGGGGCACGGTGAACAGACCTGGAAAGAGAATCAGCGCCGAAAGGGCAAAGCCAACTCGGTCTGGAGAAAACTTCAACTAAAAACCCGATAAAGCGCGCGTTGATAAAGCAGAAAAAAACAACAGTTAACCGTGGATGAAGTCTTGTTTTTTTACTTTCTTTTCGCACGTTTCAACCGTGGTACCACAGCTGGCCCTACGTGCTTGAGTTGACTACCATCAATCTATGTTTAAAAATAGTTATTTTTACCGTACAAGTCCTGAACTTCTAACTTCCTTGGTTGATTCAAACTTGAAAGGCAGCTGCTCGTTTCCTGACCATATTTCAAAAATCTGCTTTCGATACGATAATGTCTGTGCAAATATAAGAGATCATAACAATTGCAGGCGATGCCTTAGAAAGGTACCAACATTTTTCTTTCCAAAAGAAATTAGAATTAAAGTTTCAAATGCGTCTAACTCACCGCAGCTTGAATAGAAACAACTGGTAAGATCACAGGTGGCCCAAGCGTAATATCACCAGTAGCCCTGTGCGTAATATGAGAGTTTGTATGGGAGAAATAGAGTTTGAAAGTTAGACGAAATAAATAAAGTAAAAGCGATAAAAGTTATCAATAAAGTGTAAATATTGTTACCTGGAGTCGTTGTCTTTGTTTGTACAAAGTTTCAGCGCGATTTGAGTACTTTTACATCATCTAACCTGACAGTGTAATAATAAGAGACAAGGTAGGACAGAATCGCTCGATCGACCTTCAGAGCTGCTCAGAATCAGCTCCAAATTTCACGCCAAAAAACAAACACACTTACATTTTACGCCGCCGAATCCACAAAGTGGTACCTTAAGATCACCTTCCGACAATCCGTTCCGGTAAACCTTGCGTTTGGATCGCACAACTCGATCGGAAAGATCAACTACAGTTCAAAAATCGGCGCCATTTATCCGTGACTAGGAAAAACGTTACACTTTCAACCGTTTTCTCGCTCGGCGGTGACTGGGCGCTAGCGTCAAATAATAACTCACCGGGAGAGGGTGACATTTCTTCGTCGCTCTATAATATAGTTTTTGTTTACACGCTAATGGTAAGTAACAATTACAGGCTTAATTACTTACCTGGCCATGACAACAAACTTTCACAAATCCCGCGGATGGTATCCTCCAGCGCTTCGTCCATTAGCCGAGTGAAAACAAAGAAGCGGACCTTGCTGGGAGGTGGGTGCGTAGAGATTTGTCGTAACGAAGAAATTTCACCCTCTCCCGGTGAGTTATTATTTGACGCTAGCGCCCAGTCACCGCCGAGCGAGAAAACGGTTGAAAGTGTAACGTTTTTCCCAGTCACGGATAAATGGCGCCGATTTTTGAACTGTAGTTGATCTTTCCAATCGGGTTGTGCGATCCAAACGCAAGGTTTACCGGAACGGATTGTCGGAAGGTGATCTTAAGGTACCACTTTGTGGATTCGGCGGCGTAAAATGTAAGTGTGTTTGTTTTTTGGCGTGAAATTTGGAGCTGATTCTGAGCAGCTCTGAAGGTCGATCGAGCGATTCTGTCCTACCTTGTCTCTTATTATTACACTGTCAGGTTAGATGATGTAAAAGTGCTCAAATCGCGCTGAAACTTTGTACAAAAAAAGACAACGACTCCAGGTAACAATATTTACACTTTATTGATAACTTTTATCGCTTTTACTTCATTTATTTCGTCTAACTTTCAAACTCTATTTCTCCCATACAAACTCTCATATTACGCACAGGGCTGCCGGTGATATTACGCTTGGGCCACCTGTGGTAAGATGGCTGCACTTTGTTTTCTTCACTCGATGGCTTACGTCATTTCATATCATGCGCAATTTCTTCAAATGGTAACTGGCAACCGCTGTGAACTTTCGCGCGCAACTTGAAGGAGTTACGTCACAGTAATCCTGGTGTCCAAGTGAGATCTTTTTTTCACTAGTTCGGTTTTCTTATTCCAAAGAAGATGTAGAATTAATTTACTTAAAGTATTATGTCTTTAAAAAATGTACAGCATTGTTTTAGTTAACCATTTTCATTATGGGCTAAGCCAAAAATACATAAATAAATGAATAAATAAATAAATGTGATGAAGGTGACATACAAATACACAAACAATTATTTAAATAACAATGATAATGAGTTATGACGGGGTTTTAGGAAGCTTACGCAAGGGGACGGCAAAACGTTTGTGTGTGACAACCATGACAGCGCTATTACTTGTGCGTTTTGTCGTGACCCTCACTTATCATTACTGTGCCCTGGTCTTTTGCAAATTAAAATATCGGCTCAAAGGAAGGTGACGATTTGGTGGAATTTTTTTTTTCAAAAATGTTTATTGTCATTCGTTTGTCACATAAGGTTTGCCGTCTTCTTTCCCCTGCCTTCCTTTTTCTTTATTTTAAGGAGATAAAAAGCGACTACTTGAGACGAGTCAGAAAGTTGCCGACCAGTTTCCATATGAGGTTGATAAAAGACACATGCTACCAAGGGAAACATAAGCGCCCGTGCGCGCGCACATACGTTTGTTATAAAATCCATCCAATCGGGAGATTCGTTTGTACCCTTCTTATGACGCGTCTCGCACGCACCACGTGAGAAATTCCAGGGAAACATTAAAAACTAACGGATTAGAAAAACTGCAATTTCCTTTGTGAGTTTACAAACATGGCCAGAGTTTCCCCCTACCCATCAACAGAACCTCAAGCCGAAACAAGCTTGCTTAACTTCCCAGAGAAATTATGGTGGATAGTCAATAATCCCAAACGTGAAGAAATTCACTGGGATTCTGAAGGTACAAGTATTGTTATACCAAGCACTCGAAAATTTGTCGACGAGATTCTAAATAGTCCATCGAGCGCGCTTTTCAAGACGAAGAATTTCTCGAGTTTTGTTCGACAGTTAAACTTGTATGGCTTTCGCAAAGTCACTGAATACCCCAAAAAGACAGCACATTCTCCACTTTTGGGACCTTCCAAGTGCGAGTTCAAGCATACTTTTTTTCGTAGAGGAAGGCGAGGTAAGATAAACGTACCGTTTTGATTTTTGTTGGTTTGTTTGTTTAATTTGTTTTGTTTTGTTTCTAAAGTTGTTTATGTCTTGTTTCTTTATCGTTCTTTTCTTTTGTTTTTTGGTTTCATTGTTTGTTTCTTAGACCGTTAATCAGGAAATCAAAATTGTTTTTGGGAATCTAGCGAAAAGTCGTTGGTTTGAAATGCACACCTGAACTCAAACTAAATACAAAACTGAGTGTCCTAAATTACATCCTGCTCAATTCCTTGGTTTCGTTTCCGCTTTTAGACTTGTGGCTCTCCTGGCCAACTCACCGATGACCAGGCCAAAATAACGAATTGCATTAAAAGAAAATAACACTATCGCTATATTTCTCTGAAAGTAGCTTTTGGGATTTTGATCAAAAGTCTGTACATTTAGATATTTTGATATCCTTACCGTAGAAAAACAACAACCGTAAAACCTGACTTGTGCGCTATTTCTCTCTGCAGATCTCTTGGTTAACGTTAAAAGACAGTTATACACACCGAGAAAATCCCAGGACAAGCAACAGAGAAAACCAACCTCTCTCTACAAAGAAAAACAGTCTGATTCCACTTCGCCGACCCTCTCTTGGAATCCTACTCTTTATACACCTATGCCATTTATACCCTGGCAAGCTTCGTTTCAAATGCCGCTCACTCTTTACGCGCCATTTTGCAATGCCTATCAGTTAGCACAATTGCAACAGGGACCTGTTGCCGGTGTTACAAATATCCAAGGACTGAGGATACCGGGGCAGCTTCAACAAAGCCCTACGAATACCCCAGTGGGAAGTGATGGGAGTGTAAAATCTGTTTCCTCATTTGCGCCACCTCAATTAGGGGCTGCTGGAGGTGTTGTAATTCTGCCATCCCATGGACATCTACCAGCAACAGCTACTTCTGAAGGTAAATTGCATGTATAGACCTTCCTCGCATTCCTGTAAACAAAGGCACCAACTCGAGGCTCGGGTAAGCAAAATACAGTGATTGTATCCGGGTCTCTGTATCAAAACGAGGTTAAGTGCTCAGCCTTTGATATGGAAATGATTTTTCATTCTCATGCAAATAAAACTCATGTTCACAACAAAGTTTGTGCACTTGGCCTCATTTTGAAACTGAGGGTTTTTGGAAATGGGAAGTGGCCTATTGTCCACCCTAGCCTCGTCCTTATTTCTTTATGTTTGCTCACTGGAGCGTAATGCGGGAAAGGTCTATTTCTGATCAATGTATTGTTTTATTGTAGATCAATAAATTAGTCTATGGATTGACCGTGACAACGAACATTAACAAACTGTCGGCTGGTTGGAGTGACGCATAGTCGATTTGTCTGACTGAAGGACGTCGACTGATTGACTGAATGTGTGTGAAAGAGTGAATGAATTTAATCAATGAATGACTGTCTGAATGGCTAACCAATAAACCATCTCATCAACTGTCTCGTTGACTGACTGACAGGCTGACTATTTGACCAATCGGCTTTCTGGTAGACTGACTGGTAAGCTGATCTAGCTGAATGCATGAAATCAGTTGAAACAGACTGACTAAATGAGTAACTAACTGGACGAGTGACTGAATGACTGCAATATTATAATATCTAATACTGTTTACTACGCCTTACTCCATACGGTCAGATATTGCTCTAGTTTTATTAAAAAGAGGTTGACATTAAATAGAATATCAAGTTAACTAAAACAAAGAAACTATATAAGGTAACTGATACGAAAACAATTTTACAATTCGTTAGTTCCGTTTTGATTTGTTGGATCTCTTTTCACTTGCGGAACATTAATTAACAATCAGTCGCCGAAGGCGACGTGGTTATAATCGGCGAATAGTCACCGAGACGAAGTCGAGGTGACTATTCGCCAATATTCACGTCGCCGGAGGCGACTAATTGTTTTAGTATAATTACATTGATGATTATTCGACAAAATAAAATTATTGATCAATTTCCGAGCCCGAAACATCAAAAAATCTGGCTGCTATTTTGAAAACTGCTAGCCTTCAATGCTATAATCACCGCGCGGTGATTATAGCGGGATAAAGCGAAGCTCCTAGCCAATCACTGTGCTCTATTTTCGATAATCATCAATGTAATTATACTAAATAAGCATATTTACCCGCTATTTTAAAAGTATTTTCATTTGGTTAGCGTGAGTGATTTTTATTTCAGGTGACTGACCGACCGACCTGCTGCATATCCACCTGATCAACCGACCTTGTAAAGGCCAAATTACCCATCAACTAACCGGCTGACCAGCCTGTTCTTCGCGTTCAAATTGTAAAGGTCGGCGCAAAGAGATGTGAGCAGGAAAAACTATGGAACGCCAACACTGTCTTATGTCAACCTCTTTCAGTATATGCGGTGCATTTTACGTCATATGCGGTGCATTTTGCATCATATGCGGTGCCCTTTATATTATATGCACTGCTTTTCTTATAATATGCGGTGTCTTAGTCGTTATATGTGGTACATTTGTCATTATTTTGAGCGCTTTTGTCATTATATGCGGTGCTTTTGTCATTATCTGCCGTACTTTTGTAATCATATGCAGTGCTTTCGTCGTTTTATGTGGTGCTTTTGTCATTATATGAAGTAATTTTTACATTATATGTGGTGCTTTGTTTGTCATCATTATACGAGGTTCCTTTGTCGTTATATGCGGTGCGTTCTTCATTATGAGGTGAAGATTCCCCGGGGTCTGGGTAGGAGCTTTTGAAAAATCCACAATACAATGGGCGCCGATAGTGAGGTCCGCCATTTTGTTTCCGTTCTTGCTCGTGTCGGGTTAGAGAAATCGAAATGGACACAGTCTTAAAGAGACTGAAACTCGAAGGTCTGACTAAGAAATTTCAAACTGAACACATTACTCCGGACATTGTTTGCAAGTTGTCTGTACACGAAATGGAAATTTTAGGCATAAATTCTCGGAGTGATATGATGTCTCTGCGAATAGAATGCACCAAATTTGGGGGAGAAGCACCGAAGAAACTCGAGGGAACGTGTGGTGCCCCCATTTTCTTTATTCCACAGTCTGTGCTAGCTGATTTACTACAAGAGGGATTTACAATCAACGAAATATCTTCGATCCTTGCTGTATCAGAGAGTACAGTTTACCGGAGGATGAGGCAATACGGATTGAGCAAGTTCGAGTTCACTGACATTTCAGACAAAGACCTCGACGCGGAAGTTGAAAAAGTTACTGTAGAATTTCCTTATTGTGGGGAAAACTTTATCAAGCAAATTCTTTATCAAAAAGGCGTTAAGGTGCAGAGGATGAGAATCAGAGACAGCATACATAGAGTTGACCATGATGGCGTCAATATGGTAAATAAATGGTGACAGGCCATTCACAGATCCCGCAAGCGTGTCGCATGAATGTAATTACTTATCAACACGTAGTGTTGAAGAGATTGACTACAGTTTGGCTCTAACCAGTATATCTTTTAATGAAATGCCTCTCTTGTAAGAAATAATTGGAGGTTCTTTAAACATTTCCCTAAGTTTAGGTTGTGATTCTATAAGATGCCATTTCTCCATTAAAATGTGTTTAAGGTTAGGCACAGATGGGTTGTATTGAGTTACAAAGGGCAATATTTGTTTTTGCACTCTTGTATTATCCTTGAGAGCTTTCTTTCTTTCAGAGAATTTTACTTCCGAGAGCGTTTTGTCTATAAGGTTGTGAGGGTAGCCTCTCGCTCGAAGGCGTAGTTTGAATAATCTTATGTTTTCTACGAAAGTCTCCTCTGAAGAGTTAGTTCTTAGTAGTCTTAAGGCCTTCACCTTTTACAAAGCCTTTTTGACTCCGGGTGGGTGACACGATTTAAAGTGCGTGTACTGGAATGTCTCAGTAGGCTTGAAATGAGTGCGCGTGTCGAGCAGACCACGAAGTGCCAATAACAGATAAGTCTCTGCAGTTGGCCAAGCACTGCAACATTTCAAATCCGCCGCATGTACGCAGTTGAGGGAAGCCCAATGTATTTCCAAACTCATCTTTGGCATCACTTGTCAGTTTATTCAACACATCTTCCTCTGTGTCATCTGCAAGGAACTTAATTTTCTTACACCCTAAACCTGCTTGAAGTAGCATGTTTTTCTCGGTTGTCGTCGGGGTTTTCTTCGCGAAGCGAGATGAAAGGCACACAAACTGTACAGTCCATGTCCTTTGCGGACATGAGTTCTTCCTCTTTTTCCCTCTTCCAGAGCTGCCAATTCTCCCAGCAGTGCTGCTTGGTTGGAATAAAAGGCTCCTCTCCTGCCTAACAGAATCTCTGCAACTCAAAGTGGTGCCTGAGGCAGTTGCGTTTTCATCATCCTCATCTGTATGCCTTTGATTAGAGACATATTTTGTGCACAGTTCTCTGAGTCGAATACGGTCGCCAATCGTGTTCACTCCTAGGTCGGCCAAAGCGCTATCTGACATAGACAATGCTACTCCTAGGTCTATCCTTTCATTTAAAAAGCTTTCTGAGAGAGTTCCCAAGCTCAACTGATGTAAAATTGAATCCATTCTGTCCATTAAAATTCGCGCGCTATGGGAGGCGGACCTTACTATCGGCGCCCATTGCATTGTGGATTTTTCAAAAGCTCCTACCCAGACTCCGGGGAATCTTCACCTCATAATGAAGAACGCACCGCATATAACGACAAAGGAACCTCGTATAATGATGACAAACAAAGCACCGCATATAATGTAAAAATTACTTCATATAATGACAAAAGCACCACATAAAACGACGAAAGCACCGCATATAAAGACGAAAGCACTGCATATGATTACAAAAGTACGGCATATAATGACGAAAGCACCGCATATAATGACAAAAGCGCTGCAAATAATGACAAATGTACCACATATAACGACTAAGACACAGCATATTATAAGAAAAGCAGTGCATATAATATAAAGGGCACTGCATATAATGCAAAATGCACCGCATATAACGTAAAATGCACCGCATATACTGAAAGAGGTTGACATAAGACAGTGTTGGCGTTCCATAAAAAACAGCAAGGGGTGGGGTAGATGCCCTCTCCCTCTCTCTCTTGTTTTTTTTGTTTTTTTTTTTCCGCTCTCTGACTTCGCGCCGCACCCGATCCACACGCTGATAACAGGCTATTGACTGACAAGTGTGCAGTATGGTTCTTATCTGACTCGCGTCACACTAATCTCCTGTCCATTTTCCCTTTAGGTGCCAATGGTCTCAATTCTCCGCTAATGACAACATCAACAGCAGATGCAGCCACAAACTACGCCCAATTTGCTCACCCAGTGAACAATGTTCCGCTTTCCACTTATGTCATAGACACCGATTCTGGTGCTAAGGGCACTGACCAGCTTACGGCGCAAAGAGAACCTGATGTAGCGAATGGTAGTTCGACGACAAATAGCAGCTTCATCACAGGAAATACAAGTGCTGCCGGCAGTAACAAGCCTACCTTACCCGCAGAAAATAACACCTCTGTGTGATTTTGACATTTAGTACGTGCATTAAGTGAAAAAAATCATGGACGCATTTCAAGCAGGCTCTGTTCCTTTCGTTTTGAAGTAAAACAATGATAACTGGGGTATTAAGAGCTAAGATTGGTTTTCTTTGTGTAGTCACAAATTTCTGTCAAAATGGCTTTTATTTTGCTTTATAGATGTTCGTACTAATGCAGTTTATATAAAAAATAGAAATTGCTTTAAACTAACCTGGTTGGCAAATTTCTTGTGTACCGTAGTTGAGGAACGCGCAAATTACGTCCAACAAAAATGACCTCTTTTGCGCGTAACGGCAATAGTTGGGAAACAAAGGAAATCTTACCCCCGGATTTTGTTCGACACAGCGACCGCGCACCCACTCGAATTTTTGGTCAAATTCGCCACCTAAGAATCAAACTCGGTAATCCTACTCGTATTTTGAATTACCGCTGGATACAAACACCAGTGACGCCTCTTTGGGCGGGTTTTTGTGCGCGTACGCGAAGCTCACCTAGAGCGACCCCAAAACCGCGTGTTGTGTCGGCAAATTAATTAAGACAGGTTCTGCATAAAGTCAAATCGTCAAATGGAAAAAGAAACATCTTTACAGACAAGATTTCCAAAATTTTGCATCGTTTTATTCAACAAGGAGGTTTTTTACATCATCTTATCTTTAAACAGAAACGCTATGTGGTAAAACTCAGAACTCAGACGAGTAACCGACTTTGGTGCTTCTCACTCTTACGTCTTCACAGTCTGCGCCTGTCAAAAGTCAGCAGAAAACTAAACAATGCTCTTGACGCTGACCAAAAGAAAAGCGGGAATAAGAGTGATTTCCTTGTTCTGTTATGCAAGTTAAAAGGTAAAAAATCTCAATGTTAACCTTACATTACCGTTACCAACATTTCATACGAAAATAGAGAAAATTGTTAAGTTTTACAATAACAAGGTCGAAGTTAAAGCTTTTAAAAACAGCCACCATAGGTGACCGTTAATCATTTTATAGACCACCCAATTATAATTTAACAGGCAGTTGTCGTATGCACTACCACTAACAATCACTTTCATCTCGGCGATAACGTGTCACCTACTGCTAACAAGAGAGAATAAAATGGAACAGAGGGAAACGCCCAGTCTAGCACTTGGGATATGTGAATTTCACACAAGTTACTTTTAGACGAATTAAACGCGACAGCCGTGTAATTTATTGAAAGTTTCTTTCCCGAGAGGTCCGCAATCTTTTATTCAGTTTTGTCAAGAGAGAATTCTACAGTGGCCATTGCAATATTCTGCAACAATAAAACAACTGTACAGTATTGTTTGCTTTGAGTTACTGAGTAGCGCGTAAACTTGATGACGTTTTAAGCAATCGATTAAAATATGCGGACGTTTAATTACAACCTCTGGAAATAACTTCAGTTCAATTCACATATCCGGCCAACGCCCTAAGATGCCCTCTCGGTCCCACTATTCTCCTCGCTTGTTGCCCTGAATCAAACTGATTTTCCATTAAACTAAATAGTAATAGAGAGCTTTAAGATGAGTACGAGATTTTCTCAATACTAAGTGGTGCGCGCGCAAGAACCAGCGTCATTTTGGCGGGAAATATGGTAGCCGTCGTCATTCTACTACGAGTTTTAGCGCGAATGTTGTGCTGGCGAAATCAAGGAATCAAGTGTTAAAAATTTTATCATTTGGCCATCGGGAAAGCGCCTAACCTCCACTAAAGATAACAGTGCTAACTTTTCTAGTGAAAAACGGTAAAATGAAGCTTTCCGGGGAGTCTATAGTTTGAGAATACGCAAAAAAGCGTTAAGTTAAATCTCGTACTCGTTGTCGTACTCGTCTTGGAATCTATAGGACTCTAATATCAAAGAACACGAACATTTTATTCTTATTTTGTATTGTTAAGTTGTAATACCAACTCTCGACCTTAAATCGAGGTTAATCTGATACTACTTTCAACCTTGTTCCCAGTTCTCGCTGTCTCTCTCTCTCTCTCTCTCTCTCTCTCTCTCTCTCTCTCTCTCTCTTAGTCCTTGGAAGAGAGATTCTGTTGACTAGGTTGTACTCGTTTAACTTGTTCACTCCAAAAATCACACCACTGAGCCGTGTTAAATTATTTTGATAATGTCTAACCATAACTGTTCGATACGTAAATTCACAAAAACTACCACATTTCGCTCTCATGCAAAATCTTGTTGAAGAACAATAATTTAATCGTACCCTTAAAGAGCCTGTCTCGATTGAATTGGTCGCACTACAAGATTTTATCTCATTTTACCACCCCCCCCCCCCCCCACCCCTCCTACCTTGCTTGTGCCGTTCGTTAAAAATGAGAATGAACAAGTTAAACTGTACTCAGTCATAATTCTACACGTTGGGTAATCTGCTGCTGTTGTCGCCATGTCTCAGTTACTTCGATAATTTCGCAGCTGTCAAAGGAGACTGTTTAGTCGTTAAGAATGGACCGATGTTTGTGCTTTTCCTTTTGTCACATAAGTCTTTATCACATAAATAAGTAAGAGTAACGTTCCACTTGGCGAAGGGGAACCTACTAGGCTAGTTTATATAAATTAAGCAACTCAGGTCTAGAAGCATTACACTCGCTGGGATATCTTTCTAGGGACCTCAAAGAGACTGGGAACCAGTTTAAATTTATCCTTTGGGTAACCAGTCAGAAGTAATTGGTTCTTCAGGTTGTCCTGATAATCACTGAGTTGTAATAACCAACACTAGCTTTATATACTCTCCAAGTAATGGTATGAGTGTTACGTTTGTGGCGTAAAGTTAAAGTAGTCAAACAGTCCAATTTGTTACAAAAATGTCCTTTCATTTGTTGTTTACTTTTAATGTTCTTTCTCTGTCTGGAAAATTAGCCGATTTTTCTAAATTTTAGATGTATATTCAAAATTGAAGAACAAAGGCCAAGACATTATCTGCTTAACCGTTCTCGGCACCAGTCCTTACTTGAGAAATTGAATAAAAATGTCAAAAATCACCCAAAGACCTGGAGCCGAGAACAAACAGCAGTATGGCTTACCTCGTAAACCTCGCAGTGAAACCAAGGCAAAACATTTACTGGGAAAATTCACATTGCGAATATGAATGTCTTGAAAGATTCGAATTACTCGCACTCTTCACTACACACAGGAGTCTGGTGTTTACAAAGGTAAATACACAGGTCTTTGATGGTTCCCATTTTATAACCACAGCGAGGCACAGCACACTGTTCATAGGTCATAGGGTCCTTGCAAACTCTTTTGCACTTTTTAACATGGATTTCTTGCTCATCGTTAGACTCCTCGCTTTCTCCTTCAGCTTCAGTCTCCTTTTCTTTGTCATCTTTTGGCGCGTTACCGCTGTACAGCTCAAAGTCATAACCGCTGGCCACTGGGGTTAGAAGTCTGCTCAAGCTTTCGATTCCCTTCCTAATCATATCGGCACTTCCGCTTTCCTCCGACTCGTCCTCGTTGTCATCCGAAGATGCATCTTCGATTTCCGACTTTTTTGACGTAACAACGTCGTTCATTTCTTGTTGAGCGCCGCTAGCCTCTTCCTGTAAACCACTTGAGGGCTCTGTTTCTTGAATGGTACTCTCCTCAGATTCTGATTGGTCGTTATCATTGTCTTGCTGTTCAGTCCCTGATCCTGAACCAGATTCATCCATGGATCGTCTAGCAGCGTTTTCGTTTTCAATCAATCCCGAGCCGCTTGAATCTTCATCCTCCACACTTTCCTTCTCACTTTTCTTCTCTGTAACATCATCTTCATCGTCGTCGCTTTTTTCCTCTTCGTCATCATCCTCTTCACCTTCATTACCGTCACCGGAATTGGGACTGCTATAAGCTTCTTCCGCTTCCGCCTCATCGTTGCCGGAAGTTTCCTCGCCTCTCGAATCGGAATTCTCCGATTTGCCTTGGCTTTCGTATACGTGACTTCCAGAGCCAACGAAAATGTCTTCGGTGGCGTCAATTTGTTGAACTCTTTCTCTTTCCTCCTCTGACATGTCATTTGTAGCAGGCTCTAAAGGCTCATCGCCATTGCTCTGAGTATCATTGATTTCTCTAGCCCTTCTCAGTAATGCCTTCCCTAACTGATATCTGGCAGTGTTAAATCGATTGGCACCTGCGTGATAATACAGGGCCGCGACAAACACGCTTAGCAGTAGTGGGAGACTCGAACGCATCCCTGGAAAGGAAATAGAAATTTGTTTAATAAAATGCGCCACTTAAGAAACGAGAGGGGAACTTGAACCGAAATGCGGCCTGCAATTGTTGCTGGGATCGTTACTGTGGACGCGACTTCAGTTATCAGCTATTGGTCAATTTGTTTTCCTGTCCTTAGTAACATTCCCAGAACTCTCTGCGCACGCTAACTCTGCCCAGATTCCATCTCTTTTTGGAGAGGCAAATACAACAGATTTAGAAAATGTTTTATAGTTAACTTCTTTCGGTAGTTCTCGGTCCGTTTGTTCGCATCCCGCGCTGACCATCGATAACGCATCCGGGTTTAAATTTTACTCCAGGTACCTTTTTCTTTAGCTAAAAACTACTTTCCCTGTTAATTTCCTCTGGCCAGTTTAGAGCGTCGAATTTTCAAATTGTAGGCAAAGTAGAATTTAGAGAAATATACTTTGTAAGAGTTCAGAGTTGAATTCAAATTTCGCGCACACCCTGGTTATCTAAATAGGGAGCTTAAGCAACTTCGACGACGACCACAACGACGACTGTAATGATCAAAACAACAGCTCCATCACTCTTTTTAGTACATTTCTTGACGTTCTATGGAGGACGTGGACATACGACGGCGAATTTTCCTTCCTCTTTTTGAACCTGAGTAAAATCCTTAAGATTCAACTCCAGGAAAAGTCGTTTGCATTTGACATATTGAGCGGGTCCAAATAGGCGCGATTAAGTTTGAAAGAACGTAAACTCATTTTTTTAACGACGTTTTCACTGCCGTCGTCGTCGTCCTTGCTTAAGGTCCCTAATATCAAACTTTGAAAAAACCGGTCCATCTTGTCTGATTGCAGCGTGACCGTGGCCTTTGTCTGAAACTCAGTTTGACAGATCATCCATGTTGGTCTTTCGTGTTTTTGGAAGGGGTGGGGTGTGGGTGAGGGTGGACAATGTATTATGTGGCTTCAGTATATGTTACATGCTGTCCTTTTACATGGCGACTTTCCCTCTCAAAGTTACTTAATTTGCAGTTTGGATTTCCTCTAACCACCGTAATAATTTCGACCAAATCTCACTTCTCTTTCCCCATTCAAAGAGTAGTTTACTCTCAAGCCTTTTAATCTCTCGATAATTCAGTGAAGCACTTTCCTTTATTCATCAGGAGGTTAAAAAAAAACGTGGACGCGGTTTATTTCATCCTCCACATTTTGAGAACAAATTTTGGAGTCAGGTACTTGGGATCGAAAGAATAAATCGCAACATAAAATTTCCAGTAATATAATGATCTTCACGACCTCCCTCTCTTGGCTGTACTCGTATGTCCTGATACTATATATTATTGTCCCTATACGTTTTGTTTTGGTTTACAATTCTCTGAATACCTGTAGTGTTTATCTTTAGCATGTTCACTAGTTTACGATCGTAAATATCTGATCCTACCATCTAACTCATTAACTCAAATAAACTACTGCAAAAAAAAGTACACGATAAACGTAAACTGGAGTTTCCCTTTAACAGCCACAAATCTCCCAGTCGGGGGCGGTACATGATTGGCTGGTTCTCAAAAAACGCAGATGAGGGAAAATGTCGAGTTTTGGAGGTGGCGGTGCTTTTCGAGAAATAAGAGTCTCTCAAAATTTTACTCAGTCTGTTGAGGTTGAGGGCCTCGCTCTCTCCCACTTTTTCTTAAAAAAGTTCTTAAGTCTCTATTTAATGGTTGATTGCTTCAATAGCTGCCGTTTCCACAGCGTCACCTGTACTCCATATTAAATGACCAAGTATCCTATTCTGAATTTGATCGGCTCTGTGACTGTCTTTATTATTAAGGTGTCAGTAGGCTCTTCTTAGTTTTGAAGTTCGAGAAAAACTCTCAGATTTTCGAGCACAAATTTCAAAGTCCAAGAGTCTGCCAATCGTAATCTCGGGCTCGCGTTTAAAAAAATAAAGCTCGTCAGTATCGCAATTCAAAACATGACTTTACGATGAAAAGTCTCGGATTTAGCACCCACCAATCCAATTTAAGCATACTTGAGTTTTAAGATTAGAAGTACTATTTCTCGTGGAAAAAACTGCTAATTATTCCAACAAACAAGATATCCCGATGGCTTCTTCAAAACACAAGCAAGGTAACCACCCATAACCTTAGGATTCAAATTAGATTATACGGATGCTATAAGAGTGTTCCTTTTTAATTTTCTCTTACAATCATGAACTAGATAAGTTAACTAATTCTAACAGGTCAAAGGAAAATACACCAAAATTCCCTTCCTAGAAAAGAAATATGAATTTTAAAAAAATCTCAAGGGCTGCACTTCTCAGTTAAAGCACAGGTCATGGCTTTGCTTAGATGGACCTGCTAAAATATGAATCATTTAAAGATTTTGTTCCGGTCACTCATTTTATAATCCCGCCACAAGAAAAATCAGGATTTCACAGGAGGAAAGCTAAATCTGTCCGTTTTCGAATTGAGGAAAGGAAAATTTAAAATTAACGCGTTTTAAAATGGCCATAAACTATTCTTGTGGAAGGAAAAAATACGACCTGTTGTAGTTAACTTATGAGTGTTATTTGCCCCTTAATTATCTCAAAGCTTAAAGCTTCTCTTGGAAAACTTGACGGTGGTGCTGGAAATAAAGGAAGAATCGCTCTTTCGCTTACCTTTATGCTACGATATCCGCAGAATATAATACTGCGTCCACTAACGAAGAAAATCTTAAAATTTAGCTTATTTTTTCCAAACCAACTTTAAACTCTTGTATGGTTATGTGACCTCAGTGTTGTGTAGCGAAATGTCCGGTAATATTTTATTTACGCGCCAGATCTGTGATGTAATTGCTCACTGGGTGTAAATTACACAACGGGTACTGTTTGGAAATGTGATGAAAATCACTTGCTCATTGCCAATTTTTGAAATCCAAAGTTTTTCTTTTCCTTTTCTCGGAATTCTCACTTATGTTGACATATTTTTGCATATTGTTGCTGAAAGACATATCGACAACAGAAGACCAAGTTTACAAACTTTGATCCGGTTTGGTGCTTCGATGGAGATCACGGGCACTTGTATTTGACACAATTCCCATAAAGAACCTTACCTCCTAGCTCGTCTACCGGGTGAATTTAGATTTTACTTATAATTTTATTGGCTATGTCAGTAAGACTTAATTGCCTGTTCGACGATTTGTTTGGTGCTGTTAGATTGTGAAACACAAGTACTCTTTGGGTGTTCCTCAACTATTGGTCAGCGGAGTCCCTTGTCATGTGCATGTTAACGCCTTGAAAAAGCTCATTTCCCGCAACGGCGACGTTTTGATTTTACATTAAAATTAAAATGGAAACGGAAAGACTGTTATGCTCTTCAAATTCATTAGATTTATTTCAAACACTTAGGTCCAGGATTGAACGCAGATGCAAAATTTACAAATTAGTGATTTTTCGTGATATTTTATAGCTTCTGAAGATTGCAAGGAACAAGGAAATGCCTTGAGATTCCCAGATGACGAAATTATGAACTAAAATATCCATTGAAATTGACAAACATACGGAAAATCAAGGATCATAACTTCAAAACTGTTCTATGAAAATAAAGCTCGAAACAGTCTTATAGATTTGTTTCAATTTTACTGATTCTGTGTTTTTGAAAAACACGCCTATTTGTAGTGATTCTAGAAACTGTTTCAAGCTAGTGGTCTAAACATCTTGAACAAGAGCACTGTGTGTGCTGTTGAACCTTGTATCTCTCTACGTAAAACCTTCCATCACTCCTCTTACAGTATATTTCAACTGCAATTGGTGATCTTTGTACAGGCCTACAACACCAACAGGTCTTTCCATACCGAGATTCCTCGGAAAGGCAAGTACCCGTGCACTGGGGTAATTTGACTTTCCTCTCCTGGCAACCCGCAACTTTTATACTTGCTTCGGAAGGTACAGGCTGGCACACCTCTTTGAGCTTTCCCGTTGCTGACAGGGCGGTTTGGAGGGTTATTACGACGTAAAGTAATGTAAAGAGGAAATGGAATATCTTTTGCTTCATACTTCTGTAAAAAAAAAAGAAAGAAAGAAAGAAAAAGAATTAAACTTTAAAGGTAAGTAAAAGGACAAGGTTACGCGAGCAATAAACTTTCAACTGTCCCACTTCCCCATCACAGAAACTATAAGGGCAGTAGGCTACTTCCGAGTTCCAAAAACCCTCACTTTCAAAATGAGGTCAAGTGCACAACCTAGTGAAAATGAGTTTTATTTGCATGAGAATGAGAAATCATTTCCATATCAAAGGCTGAGCACTTACCCTCGTTTTGATACAGAGGCCTGGGGGAACTCGGAAATGGCCTATTAGGGTACAAGCTCTCAGCACAACGATCTTCTTTTTTCCTTCTTCCTATCGTCCCCTGAGCGTTTTCTATTTTTTTCATTATAATTGCTATTTTTATTGGGATACCCAGCGGGAGCCTCTGCGGAGAAGAGAGGATAATGAGTGCCAGCAATGTATGATAAAAGTACTAAAAAATGCACTAGTCCGAGTTCTTGTTTAGTCAGTGTGTCAGTGAATGTGGTTATTTACGCAGCGGTGTCATCATCCCGTAGTTCACCTTCTTAATTCAGTGAGTAATTGTTAAATATCGGCAACGGGCATAATCCATTAAATATACAAAGTAATGAAGTGGGTCATTGGTTATCGGCTAACGGGGGTAGACCTTTGGGAAGAACAAATATATTTAATCAACACATATTTCGCATGTCCTAAGTGTGATATGTTTTGCTGTACGGTAGTACGCATTTCATTTATTTTATTTATTAGAATATATAATATATATAAAAACTCAATAAGTCCTTATTGAAAACGTACACTACCCTCGTGTACTCAGAGCATAGCATATAGTAATCATAATAAACAAATGCTTAAAAAAGATTAATGTTGTAAGAAAAGTGTATGAAGAAATCAAAAGAACTAATTAAAATAACTCTCATCGATAACTGTTGAGAAAGTTGCCCTTAAGAAGGAAGGTTAGTATGCATTGCAGTGATAAAACAAATTAATTATGATTACTCGTTTTCAAAATTAAAATGACAATTATCGTAATCCTGAGGCACTGAAAAAAGATATAGAGGATATTACACGGTGGCGCGAAGATATGAATTTTATTTTCGAGTGGCAAAACAATTTTTTACGACCGAGCGCAGCGAGTGAGTAAAATATTGTTTTTGCCACTCGAAATAAAATTCATATCTTCAAGCCGCCGTGTAATGTTCTTTTTATTATATAGACTAAAAGACGTGGATAAAATAATACAGGGAAATTACCAAAATTACGTCATCGATAAACTCACGTGTGAGATTATGGAATATAAACCACTCGGGTCCTGGATGTAGTTTTTATGAATTTTACGAGTGGTATATTTTCCTGTAAAATACTCGTGTCTACATAATAAATTATTTTATGAAAATGACTTTAGAACGGTCTTTTTTGCTCAAATGAATAACGAATATAAACAACGTACCAGGATGAAGTTATTTCATAAATGAGTTTGTCTTAGGGGCATTTACGTTTCCTCCCTATTTTTTCGGAGAACAATACTCGTCTCTCGATTATTGCAGCCCCTATCACACGAGTCTATTAATCAACACAGCAATATGTCCGTCTAAAAAGTAATTAAAATGCTTTGTTCTGCAATGAATGTACATATTTTCTCTGTTGTTTTCAGGTCGAGATTTAAGTATAATTAACCGCATTCTGAAAAAATCTGCCAATGAGGAGATTCCTTTCTGCTAACTTCGTTCCTTTTTGACTCAATGACTCCGACGTCACCGTTAATTCGATCACTTTTAGCTTTAATTTCCATTTTCAAATTCGTTGCGTTTTTGCGCTTTTTCATGGAGGCTCCTGGCGTGTACTTGGTAGTCAAGCTCGATAAGTACATAACTGTTCTTTTGACATGCCATTCACGCAAGTGAAAAATAAAATAACGTTCGCCATGTTGGATGACGTCACTAGCCATATTAACATCACTAGTAGAAGATATTATAACAGGCTATATATTAAAAGTAGAAACCACTGATCGTATAACCCAACTCAATATTTGTTTATTCAATCGAAACACACATTAGGCTTCAACCGGCAAGACTTTCTAATATTTGCCATAACACATGACAGTTCCTTGAGGCTGATCAGTTGATAAAATTCAAATTTTGAGACGGAAAACAATAATCGACCAGCAACTGTACGCACTTTTTCTTTTTTTTTCGTTGTAATTGTTTTCAGAACAACGTGCACTATAAGTTCTCTAAATCAATTTCCTCTTGCCTGACTTTACAGAGTCACCATTTTTTAATGAATCGCGCTAAATAGCAAACAAGTCAGTTTTGATCAGGGACCGAAGCACTTAAGTTCATCGCTTTAAGCCCCAAAGCATCAGTGTAAGGTAGAGAACAAATTGATCGCATATTGTAAATCTTCATTCTTTAATTCTTAATTGTAAGCTTTCAGTTCGATTGCGTTGTCCTAATATAACACTGAAGGCGACGAACCCTACTAACTTGAACCGTTGCTAAGTCTGCACAGAGCCAACCGAGGCAGTTGTGAATTGTCTAAATCTCAGTATGACTTTGAAGTTTCTCGTCGAGTGCCCTACAAAAATATATGTGGCTAGGAAAAAATATATACCTTTATATATCCTTCTGACATAACCTTTTTAGAAATTTCGTCCGCCTACTGTCCTTAGATAGAAAGCTTTTGTCGTCTCCTAAAATTAAGGTTAAACTATAAAACAGGCATAAACTGAAAGCATAAATGTTACCTGGATTGTCAAATTGTTTTTTTATATATTACAAGTGGTCGGCGAGAAATAAAAATTGTCACTGGCTTGTAAGTGATTGTTTTTTTCCTCACTCCTGCCCTTTTTAGTGCATATGACTTTTCAACGTTAATTCCCTTGTTGTTGTTATAGTTGCCACAGTTGTTTTGGGATAATTAACCCTCTCGGCGCTTACCGAGTCAATTCAGTATGGTGACACGTCAAGTACAGCTCCCTTAACTTCTTGGTCCTTTGATCAATGCATGAAATCCTATAATGGCTAAAGAATGAAATCTCTGTACATGGTTTGACAATATTTTTCTTTCAAGTTGCTTCCAAAATAAAATTTAGAGAAAGGCTCCTTACTTTAAAACCAATCTCCCGAGGCAATTCGTGAAAAAAAAGCATAAACGTTAGTCATGAAATTTTTTTTACTAAGTTCTTAAGTTCTCAAGGGATCTTTAAACCAATAAATGAAAAATTGAGCGTTTGAACATATTTTGAATTAGAATTGAACTTTACACATCAAATAAAATGAAGAGTGAGCAATAATGTATGATCAAGAGGTTACCTCAGTTGGCTACCTGCAAATCATTGAATCTCATGCAAAAAGTCCACAGCAGTTCGTGTTCATTGACCAAAACCAATCTTTTTCATTATTTAAAAGTAAAATCCGCCCATATTAAAATATTATGTTTGTTATCAATGCGTTTACTCCATTAAGCGTCCACTACTCTCGACGTTTTTTTAGTGGCTAAGAAAGCTTTTAACTTGGACATTTAGAATAGATCTTATCACCGACACAAGTATTATGATATTATGATGTTAATCTGTATGTTGGCTTTGTTTTGTAAGACTTCCTAAGGACATGTTGATTTTCATCTGCCTGCAAATGCCATTTCCAGGGCATCCGGCTGACAAAGCACATATCGTTAAACAACATGATAAGAGCAAGGTATTTGTAGTTCTTCTCCACTCCTTCTCCCTTTCTGACATCTTATGTCATTGATGAACAAACAAGAAAGTTAAGAGTTAATTTCAACTTTCTTTAATCCGTTATTTACTAAAACTGACGATTCTGAGGTAAATAATTCAACAAGTCTTCAAGATAAGGTACCCTGCCAAGTGATTTTCTATCGTAAAGACAACTTTATATTTTTCCTACTTACTTGGAAACTCGTTTTCTCATCGATCAACTTATTGCTCGAATCATGAATATACTTTATGCTTTACTTTAACCTTCTATGTTTCTCAAAGTTATTTCAAGTTTGACTAATTTTTGAAGTTCTCTCGGCTATGGAAGTTCAATTCGGCCGCCGCATGTAGGGGTGGCGAATGGTAAAATCCGAGACTCGCCGAGACGCCGAGATCCTAGTTAGAAATCCGAGCCCGAGACTCTTTGGTAAAAAGTTTCGAGACTCAAAAAAAGTAAAAACAAACCATGCAAAAACGAGACTACGAGACTTATCAAAAACGCTTCCGAGATTTCGAGATCCTGCCAAAAGTTTCCGAGACCCACGTTTTTCGAGGCACCATTCGCCACCCCTGCATGTAGAAAACTCTTTTTTCTAAGTTTTCTCAGGTAAATGAAAACATACGCGATAATACCAGTTCTTGATTCCCCAAATTCAAGTTGAATATTCTACAGGGGTATACTCTTTGCCATAAGAGACTTTTTAATCGTTGCGCAAAATCGATAAATAAAATATGTGTTTGGTTTAAATCAAACGTCAAGAATCTAACGGAGAGTCATTTCAACAATAAACTGCTACTCGGGCACATTCGTTAACCTACAACTTTAGGTTGTGAAATATTGTGTGATCTGCATTATTTAAAGTTCAAATATATATTAAAATATTATGGAATATCGAAAATCGTACTGATGTTAGTTAATCAAAGTCATTCTGAGACGTTTGTTTGCCATAATAAAAAAAACATCCTTTTATCTCCATCAATTCAAAAACTGAAATTTATTTTTACGTAGCATGTGAACGTGTTATGAATTTCCTTTGTTTGGCTTTTTCGTCAATATCTGTTTATATATGTATTAATTTACCTTATCCTTCTTAAATGTACACCGACTCTTTTTCGAAGATATGGTGTTTAAGGGTGCATACAAACGGACGCAACAACTCCCTGAACATTGTTGCGCCAACAATGTTGGGAGTTGTTGCGTCCGTGTTGGCAGTGGTGTGCCAACAATTCCCAACATTGTTGGGACCTACAGTGCATCGTGGGAAGGATGCAACCCATAAGTTTTTGTAAACCATGCGTAATGAGCGTGCGTGGCCCCAACAATGTTGTAAGAGCTGTGCAAACGGATCCAACATTGTTGCGCTACTCTTCGGCGATCACGGAACAAAAGAAATGTTGGGAGTTGTTGGCTGAAAAGTTTGGCCGGTTTCAAACTTTGCGCAACAACATGCAATAGGGTGTGCAGAATGTCTCTTTTTCCAAATCTAAACTCTAACAGACACTCGGACTCGGTTGTCTCATTTAGGTTGAAAGTTGAATAATCTTCGTACGGAAAGCAGGTGTTTTTTCACTCGAAAAGGTCAGACAACACAAAAAATTCTTCATCGTCAATGAAATTGGAAGTACGGCTTAAAAAATAAGATCTTGCATTGTTTTAAAAGACGCCTTGGCGAAACACTTTATGGTGAACGAACATCACAGTTTTACATTTGTGTTAACATTCAGTGTCGTCGTCGTCGACCTACCCACCGACTGCATCTTAGGTTTTCTGTTTCCCGCCGAAACTAACGTTCTCGTTCCAGTCTTTTCCTAGTCAACAGTTGTCGTCATCGTGAACTTTGTCGTGGTTCTTAAGTTCCCTAGTGTTGCGTCCGTTTGCACGCAGTCTAAGACTCTGGAACTTCTAATATTACATTTTTTTCTAATTTTAAGTGATTTTTTTGTACTATTTTCAATCAAGTCTGTGAATAGAGTAATACGTTTATGTTAACGTGGTTGTATCTTTCGACATGAGGAAATTTTAAAAGTACAACCGTCAACTTTTATATTTCAAATTAATACGATTCTAGGGATTTTTTTAGAACTTTTTCTTTCCTTTTTCACTAACACTACAATTTCAGCACTAAATTACTTTATCGTCAGTCTCAAGTAAAGCTTTTCGTTGGGTTTAAGATTTACTGAGGAAGAGAAGACAAATCAGACTACTTTTTGTGAAAAAAAAAACAGAAGAAAAAGAACGAATAATATATTAATAGTACTGACATTTTACTAGGAGTTTTTAAGATTTGACTATTTTTGGGTTTCTACACTTAGTTAACAACTGCTCGATAACTTTCAGCAAGAATAGAGTCTTTTAAAACCAAAAAAGTCAGTAATTATGGAAATTAATAAATCGGTTACGTTTCGCCTCACTTTTCAAATAACTCAGTCTGTCATTTTTTCGTCTTTTTTACACAATTATGGACATACACAATTTGTTGCTGTCGCCGGGATGAAAACTATACAAAATTTTATTCCCTAAAACAACAGTGAAATGTTTGTCATTAGTCTACTTTTAAATGAATTACCTGCGATCTCTGCTGTTTTCAATTCTAGACAAGTTTTTCGCGAAGAATTAAAGCTCAACGGTGTTCTTCTTCAGTCGTTGAATTTTGAAACAGAAAAACGTCCGAAACTTAAACTTTCTCATGCGACAGGTGTAATTGCAAAGCTAGAAGGCCCACCGTAAATGAACTTCTTTATCTTGTGTTTTATAACTATGGGCTGCTTCCCGTTTGCTTTGATCATCAATACGTCCGGAAAACAAAGCCTTTCGAAATAAAGTTTGCAAAATGTAATTAACTTGAACTCATTGAAAATTGATTGAGTTGTTTCGCAAATCCCATCAGGCTAACAACAGGTTGCATTCAAGCACTATCATAATTAATCTCCTGCCAAGCTATCGTGTAATTAAAAGTTCACTAAATAAAATTTTGTTATGAACGTTTGCGACGTAGTTAACATGCAAAAGAGAAAGTGTCGCAAACTTACGTTACTGTTTCCATTTTTGCTTATTATCTATGATCGCTTGATCATATCTAATTTGTTCATTTTAAACCCATGTTTTTCTCCTCGTATTTTCACCTTCTATCAGAAGCTTTAGAGGGCCATGCCAGCAAGGCCAGTTGCGTTTGAGACCACTTTAGATGGCAATAAAGATTTCGCAACTATGAAAGAATAGAAGCGTTAAAACCTTAAAGAGAGTCCGTGTACAATAAGTTTTAGTGTGATCGGTTAGTCGTTTAACTAGTAACTTGCACCTGCATGTCGCGTTCATTTTATTCCATTTTAATTTTGGCGAGCCCTGAGAACTCGCCAAATGCCGAAATAGAGTAATTTAAAAGAATACCGTTTTCCGGCGTCAATTTTAAGAGTGATCTAGTTGAACACGTATCTGATAAAAGGCTTTGTTTTGGGACACCCCCAAGTTTGATCGATTCATATTACTTTGGGGACGCTATTAACACTCTAAATATAACCAGCACATTCTTAAGTGCCCACGTGCGACTTTCTTTCTACCAACATCCATCACGTTTACATCCATGAAAATAATCTTAAGGAACTAATTCAGATCCCACATATGGGCGTCTCCCTTCTCATAGTTTAGCTCGATTTAAATGTAATCAAAATTTAATTGTAATTCTTTACAAATCTTATTTATCCGGTTTCCGCTCCATTGTTGGACACACAATCGACCTCATTTATTCTTCTTTCATTTCTTCTCATTCTTCCGTTGTTTCCGCATTTCTTCTTACGTCGATTCAAATGTTAAAATTGCATTTTACCAGGAGTCTCAATTCGTAAAATAAGACGCTTTCACACTGAGACCACATTGACCCTGGCAAATTGTGAAGTCTTACCAAACTCACGACAGGAAGATACAGTGCAAAACAACAGTCAAGTTACTTGAGTCCAAAATGTGTAGGTAAGTAAAATTTTATTGACGCGTTTGTTTAACTCTTGCCCTCAGGAAAAAAAATTCGAGCTGAAAGATCATCTTGAAGCGAGAAACGGACAAAACCAAGTGAAAGCTTTTTTTTTTCCTACGACCACTTTAGATCTTTTCTGTTAAAATTGACGGTAACGTAGTGGCTTAATTAAATTTTGTGGCGTGTCCTCGATATCTGAACATGACGTGAAAGAGTTTGGATATTTGGCAATGATTTGTGCCTTTTTTAGCAAGTTTTAAACTAATTACATTATTTAACGACTAGAATTCTCAAATCCGTTAACTATGGCCTTTGGTGTTGTAACTTAGAAACTAATGGCAGGAAAACTTACTTAGTCTTACTTACTTAGTCTTAAACCTTTCATTACGCGTTTCTTGTAACTTTCTTGCAGTCACGAAATGTTCAGTGCTGTTGAATTGTATACTAAAATTCTTTTTGACTGCATATCTGGTAACTCAGCCTAAGGCGGGATTTTCAATTTTTACAACATAGCTTGCAATTCAAGGGAGAGTCGAGATTTAACAGTCATCTATGGTAGTTTAGTTAGATCACCCTAAAAAGCTACAGTAGTCTTTTTAACTTCCGTACGACGAGGTACCTTACGCGGTATGTGTTTTCCCATGATGATTGGCGGATAGAGCATTATTTAATTCTTCGCTCGATGCTGTTTACCATCGACATAAGTCAACAAGAATGTACTAGCAATATGAAATATTTATCTATTATACACCGCCAACGTGAAATTATATTAAGAGAAGTAAGTGCCTATGCACGCTATTTCGTCGACGACACGTTTAATTCGAGGGCGGTGTATAGCAATTATTACTTACTTCTGAGTTTTCAATCGGAGCGCACACTGTTAAAAAAAACTCGCTAATAACTTTAGTACCAGTCAGTTAGAGGTAAATAAGGGCCAAGCACTTATCATCAATAATCCCAATAAAAGAAATCTGTTTCTTGTACAGCTAGTGTTGCCTGATTCTCTAAGTATTTCCAATATATGTAGTCGATCGAATTATTGAACGAGGCAGAGTATGTTGTGAACAATTAATTATGCATATCAAGGATAAAATGAACAATTATTGAATGAGGCTTAGTATGATAAGAAGAATTATGAAACGAGGAGAATGTCATCCACCGGGGCTGTACGCCATCTTCTCCGTTAGCACTTTTTGCGTAAAACGTGATGATTTTTTCTCTTCCTGGGGCCGTCCTTGCTAGGACATTTATTGCTTTTACTATTTCTTATTTCATTTTTTTATTTTATTTTTTTTCATTTAGAAAAACGACAAACCTTTGGATGATCACGATCGCCTTTGTGTTGTTAAGTCACCTGACTTGTAGTATATTTGGGCAAATGGGTGCGACGTGTGAGCTGGAACCAGAATCAGTTCGAGTTTGCGACAATCAAGAAGTCAAGGTCAACA
>JBBMOI010000011.1:9410000-9412500 GCA_038088405.1 Porites divaricata
CAGTAGCAAACGAAACCGACGTAAAGAGGGCCCAGTTGTTCGAAGGCCGATTAGCGCTTAACCCAGTGTTTGATGTAACCTGGGTTTCTTTTTCTTTTGGTCAAATGCATTATCTCGGATAATTTTCTCTGTTATTTTTAAAAGCATCCAATTATCAACTTGTTGACAAAAAGAATTAATCTGGATTTACTTTTCAGGCTTTCATATCTGAATTCAAATTTGGCACTTTTTTAACATGTAATTGAATTGTTATGCAATGTATGGCTTAGTGATTCAAACATCTTACGCAAGTACAAATTTCGTGTTCATGTACCTTGTGTCGGCATACATATGCTGGGCCTTTATTACCTGGCTTAAGACAGAGAAGTTCAAAATCAACGGCGTTTTTCTTGACGGGAGTACAACACTGTCATGATTTGGAATTGTACGTTTGTTCAGAACGACATGTTCCCGCGTATGTATTCAATTCCACATGTCTGGTCTGGCAGCCAACAACCTTTACTGCAACTATGGTAGTAAATGGCTTGCACACTTCCTTGTGTTTTCCAAAATAACTCTAAGCTTTCAGTACGTAGCAGGCTGCTAAGACGACATGCATTGCAATCACCTCTGTGAAAAAAAAATAACTTAAAGGCAATTTTTTAAACCCGTATTATCTGTCACCGTTGCCTCAACGGGCAGACCTCTTAATACAGGTTGAGGAAGATTGGCGAGTGTCTACTTAATATTGGATGGCGACTTAAAACAGGCTCGTTCTGATACAAGTTTGTCTGTATTAGTTAGCCTGCGTGGCTGACGTCAAAGGTGATGGGGGATCGGGAGGAAGAGAAAAAGGGAGGGGTCTGGGGAGAGATCAAACAAATCGGATTCCGCGATTCCCGCAACGCGGTCTTTCGATTTTGTTGAATTAGTCCAGTAGCTGAGGTCGAAAAATTGTCGTTTCGTTCAACCCACCGGTCAGAAAAGGTTTGATACCGGATTTTGGTAGAACAAGACCTTCTGATTATTTTCAAATAATTTGTAAGGTCGATTTGTGTGTATAGGTTTCGAGTAAACGGCATTTTTATGTCACGCCCCCTATGGTCCAGCATGAAAACGAGACTGGAGCCTATAGTCACTATTTAGTTCTTAATTCTTTGTTAAAAATCGCTAAAAAATGGTAACTTATCCAATGTTCCATAAAACAAAGGAGATAACATTTTTGTCGAGTCATCAAAGTCACGTGACTGATCGCGTAACTCGCACAAGGACAAATTATTTGCTTGAAATAAAGGAAAATCGCGCTTTTATTGTTTTTTCTTTTTCTTTTTTTTCTAAGAACCAGTTTTAATTATCTGTACTTTGTTTAGTATTAGTTGCTTTCCTTTATTAATATTTTTGGAAATAACGTTTCCAGGATAGATTAAAAAAACTTTTTTAACATTTCTATAGCTTTGACATTCAATGAACGTGACAGAGAGGGGTATAAGAAATAGAAATCGTTGAGAAAAACTAAGGCTACATGTTGTTGGATGAAATTGTCTATTTTCGTACTCAAAAGAGAAAAAAACTGCATTTATGAATTGCTTCAGGAGCATAGACTGTTACAAAGCATGAAAAGAAGACAATGAATGAGAGGAGGGTCACTTTTAAAATATTGCTCTTTGGGTTGAGGTCGTATAGAAGAAGGGGAGAGTGTCAGAGAAGGTTAACCAACTAAAAGAAAGAGCTTAACGAAACTCATGACATCTCTGTTTGAAGTCTTCAAATCAAACGCAAGAGCCTAGTCAAAAATGTTTGCAATTTGGTGGCAGTATGATTTCATGGTTAGTACAGTAAATGTTTTACAATTCATCACTGAAAGTAGAACGAACATAAAAATTGGCACTTGCTTCTAATATATCTGCTCTTGCAACAACGACCCAACATTTTCTCTCATTGGACGGACCTGTAACTATGCATGATGGCTACCAGTTTACCTTGCTGATATAATATTCACTTAGTATTAGTGACCTTAGGTTAAGATACAACGGTTCTGCCTAAGGCTACTGGTAGGTGACTATTCAAGAAACTGGCGCCACAACACTCAAAAGTTTATCAAGAATTTGTTGCTGAAAATCACTCCATTAGCCGCAGTGATCACAGACATTTTCTCGAGTTTCAGCTAAGACAACCCTGCAGGGCCATAGCCAGACTTCAGAACAAGACGAGGCATTATTTCGAGCGCCAAAGGCGCGAGCCACTAGGGGGGTCTGGGGGCATGCTCCCCCCCCCCCCCCCCCCCCCCAGAAACGTGTGAAATCTAGAGGCTTAAAAAAGCTCTTGTGAGCATTTTCGGTGGCATTTTTCTTCAGACAAGTTAATCTTGAGCAAGTGTAGAAGTTCAATTTTTTATTGCTTAGTGATACTGGCACCAAGCTAATGACCATCTGTATTTTAAAGCATTTGAAAAACCGCTACTCACAATTCACATGAAAAGAATTAACCTCATTAAAATACCTTTCCTTCAATTCATTCACCT